>BGPR01004370.1:102437-113492 GCA_013235015.1 Araneus ventricosus | reverse complement strand
TTCTGTAAAATTCTGAATATGACAGTTCAAGTCTTACAAGTGAGAAAAATCTGTTTTATAAAATCATTCTAAACTCTTCTGTGACGAATAAAATCATTTTATGTGCAATATAAATTTATCAAATCAATTTTTTGTTGCAAATAAAATAAATCAATTCTGAAAACGTGTACAACTAAATAAATCGATCACTTTTTCTTAAAATCTAGCAAAATTATTCAAGTTGTGCACAAAAATGCAATTTTATGGGGTTTTTTTATCATCAGAGTTGTAGTTACTTTGCAGAAATCGAATTTGATGTAGTTTTGTACAAATTTCTTTCCCTTCACCCAATTTTGTTTACTTGTTACCTGCTGGTCCCAAACGTCGATTAAGGCAATTTATGCAACAGAAATAGTTAAAAATATATTTTGACTTCATAATTTTTGTGTTAATTGATGGAATTTTTGCAGCTAGATTATGAGTTGAATCAAACTAATCAGTTAGTTTAATTAATTTTTTTTCTTGTCTCTTTCTCAGCTGTTGTAAAATTTTAAGAATTTTAATTCCTTTATTTTTTGTGAATCACAATCATAAATCTTGACTTCTTAAGGCAATAATAGAATAAATCTGTAAGAAGAATTTTCTTTGGCAGCTAAAAGGGATTTTTCTTTTCTTCTTGAGAGATTTGATATTTGACAGAGGATCTGAACCCATAGGGGGCTTTCCTCCATGTAATAGGAGAAACTTTTTGATAATGAGCTAGACAGAAATATTAATTTTAGTTTGGAAACATTTGAATGCATTTTTTTTCTGTGACTGGTACAATCAAAGTAAAAAGTTGCAAGCTTTATTTGAGAAATGAATATTTAAAGACCATTATTTTGATGCATGTTTGAAACGGTTTTGTAATCTTTATTATAAATACATTTGCTGTTATTTGAGTATGAGGTTTAAAACAGCTGTATTTGTTTCCTAGTATAAATTTATGTAAAAAATAAGATATTTTGTTATAGCTATTCACTTATAATGCTAAGAATTAAATAAACTAATTGCATATTTAGAAATAAATGTCTTTTATTTTTTAAATTAGAATTATTATTTTGTTTCTTAAGCTTTTGTTGATATTTATTTTTCACTTTATCTTTATTGGGACATCTTTTATTTTAATACTGTGTAATATATTTGTTGCATGTTTCAATTCACTAACTACTCAATACAATTTATTTCATGTATTTTTGGAAATTTAGGATTTTATGAAGGAAATAATATTGTGTAATGGATTCTAATATATAACTAAATCACCACACAACTATGACAGTAAATAAATATATTTTAAAATTAGAAGAGATTTAAGCTATGTCATAAACAAATAAAATGTCAGTGAATAATTTTTTTCTTCTCAAGTTTAGATGTTGTGGTACAATAACACAAATAGGAATTTTATGGTATACAGTTAAATTTGGTTGAGTTAGTTTAATTGGGATGCAGAACTTCCATGCAGAATCCAATATATGCCTTTCAATTGATTTTACTCAAATATATCACTTCAATGTATGCATTTAAAAGCTTGTAAAAAAAAGAACTTACCAGTAAATAGAGTGAATAGTTATATTTATTATAATTAAAGAAAAACTTGTAAATTAAAAGTAGAATTATGTTCCGTTGTGAATATACTTTTCATCCAACTACGAGATGTAAATGGCACTTCCTTTCTGTGATCATCTAATCCAGATTTTGGACAGTAGATTCTTTTTTATGTCTGGGTATTCGATGCAGAATTGCAGTTGTTAGATGTTGATTTTTACTTATAGCTAGTCCAATAATGTAAGTTGTATAATATACAACTAATTCATAAAAGTTTTTATGAAAATTGTGTTATTTAATGTGACTAATTTACACACATTCTTAAAAATTATGTTTGATTCTTGTATATTTTTTATATTCAATTAGTTCATTCACTAAATTATTTTTGAAAAAATATTTTAATTTTATTAAAAATTAAATTTAAAAGTTACATTTTATTTAACCTCTTCAAGGATACTGGTATATATATGTATATGAAACATCTTCAATTTTATCGTGTTTGTAGAGTCATTTTGAAAATAAATCCACAGCTGATTAAGTGAAATTCGTCCTTATTTCAGGAACATGATCAGGTGATGAGTTTAATTTAGCATCTGAGATGATATTGAAAGTAAAACCCATTATCATACTGACGAACAACACCGGCCGTGTGTCGCTCGACAATTAAAGACGGAGCAAAAAAGGGCAGTTAACAATGTACAGAGAGGTTATATACGGCAAAAAGGGGATTTTCCCAGAATACTTGTGACTTGAAATGAAAATAGAAGTGTGCTTATTACGATGGAAGTAGAAGTAATTGAAAATAAGGTGTTGTTAACAATAATTAAAGAAAGTTAAGAAATTAAAATATTACATATATATATATATATTTAATTTCTCTTAGAGAAAAAAAATTAATTCTGGTGGAGAAAAATTCTGTATAATTAGTTCAGTTTTATCCGATTCACTGAATAGTTGCCAATAAAAATACTAAATTGTGATAAAACAAAAAATTAATTTTAAAAAATCACCACTAAAGTGGTTAAGGTAAGAGTAACTCTATTCCTAGAATGCATTTTTTTTTTCTAAGAAAATCTGAAAATTTTAAATTGAACTCACTTTTAAGAATTTCTGTATATAGAGGTTTTAAATGGTTCAATTAATGGTAAAATGAATAACTTTATACTAAAGAGTAAATTTGTGTTCCACGTTTAATGTTTGTATGAAAAGTTTGTATCGCAAAATATGGCTCTCTAAACTGTTTTTATCGTAGACACTGTTGAAATATGAAATTTGTTCATGTAAATAACAAATGTTGGTGAGTGCATCCAGAATATATTGAGCTTAAAAGTATGTTTAATTATTCCCTTTAGGTAAGTTTACCATTTGAATTCAAATTATTATTTTGTTAAATGGTAATTTGAATACATTCATTGATTAATCTTGTGATGTTATATCATAATTTTTAACAATTTCATATTATTGTAGTTGTCTTCAATTGTTCTAAATTTATTATTGAAGTTGTATTTTATTCAAATTTTTTATGATAGTGCAATTTTCCTTTAATTCAGAAAATGTTAGTTTACTTAATTTGGTATTGATTAATAATGCTTGGTGAGATTCAAACGTTAAAATTAGTTTTTCTATTATAGATACTTGTGCTTATTTGAAATATCTAAAGTATGTCCATTAGAAGATTTATTTTTGGAAATGATATAACGTTAATGAATCAACTATTTTCTTGTAGACATATCATTGGCTGATATGCAATTACATGAAATAATTCATGCTTTAGTATTTGTTAACTAAGTTAATACAGTGCATTTGATGATTAGATCTCTAATAGTTTTCTTGAATAATTTCCATAAAAAAGTAGATGAAGTGCTTTAGAAAAAAATTTAAAGTTTCATTTACAAAATGTTTAAAGCTGAATTGGCTGCAAAGTAAAAGAATTAGTGATTTTAATTTTCTTTTAGTGCATTTTCGTTATATATTATTTTCGGAAAAATTTCTGTAGAAATTACTGTATTTATAACATATTCACCTAGTGTATGTATTAACTTGTAAATAAAGTTAAAGTTCTGTTTTTCAAACTATCCTTTGTTATTTTATTAAATATATATAGTAGCAAGTGAACCATCGAGAGAAAAGAGTTTGATTGTAATGTTTTGATCCTAAAATGGATGTTGAGATAAAATAAAGGACTTGTAGAATAAAATTTACATATTGGAAGTGTGAGATATTTATTAGAATATTTTCAAAGGGAAAATTCCTTATGATTATGAAAGCATAACATATAGAAAATGTTTCTGTCTAAAATATATAAACATATAGGGGACTTTTAAAATAAACCTACTCTTACTATTAAAAGAAAAATATGTATCATATTGGTTAAAATTCATGTCTCACGAGTCAAAAATGGCACATGGTTGGTTTAGCTTGATAGTTTAAAGGGAATATCATCCTCATCATCTGACATCATTTGAAAAAAATTTGATTTTTGATTCTGCCCCAAAGTAGTCTTCATCGAGCTTCAAAATGAGGCTTGAATCAAATAAAATACTGACTTAAGGGATAAGTTATTGCTTTATAACCATTACTATAGGATGTACCAAAAATGTATATATGCTTTGAATAATTGATGAATTGTATTAATGAGCTGTGCTACATGTGCATTAGGTTGGAACGAAAAAAACTTTTTTAAAAAAAACTTGTAATAGTGTGCAAAAGTTGCCTTCTGATGCAAAAACAAAATTTGACCCCCCCCCCCCAGGGCCTATTATGCGGCCTCATTGTGGCCCTGGGTGGAATGGGCGATGTACATCTGGATTTTTTCTCCTGGCAGGGTCACCCAAGGCGTGAAGGCCATTCCATTATACCCAGCTAAAGCATAAAGGCAAAGGACAAAGTCAGACTTCTTCCCTCGGGCGTCCAAGGTCTAGTGCCAACAGAAGCTGCACTCTCCTCCTTCACCATGAATCGTTCACCTATAGTTCGTGATTTTCTGTGGGCGAGAGGACTCGTGGATTTGGTCTAGCTGAGGACTAGAACAAGTGGAATAAGAAACAACAACAAAATTTGATAGCAATCAGAACATGTCTTGAGGTGCCGCAACTGTGATAAAGCTTTATAAATTTGAAAAATTTTGCTCTATTTCAACCTTTTTCTCTAATTCCTCATTTGCAGTAAAAAATCTCAAATTAAATATTTTTTACTTCTTATTCATTTTTATTAATAGAAAAAACGTTTTTAGGATCTTTGAAACCTATTGTGAGTATATAAAAAATATAGATTATTAGCCAAAAATGTGCAAAAAATCCGCTATGGAGAAAGAAAACATGCTGTTTTCTAATCTGGGAATTATTGCTCTGTTATACTTTTAACTGACGAAAAATGCTTACAAGTACTTTATGTATCCTTGTTATTAGCATCAGTAGCTGCTATTGGAAGTAATAAGTTTTTGTGTGGGGTGGTGGTAAAAAGTTATAGACAACTAATATGCATCTTGGGAGTATAGAATGTAGACAAATTTAAAAATTAGGTGGTTTCGCCAGATTCCTTTGTTTTTTTATAATTCTTCGTTTTAGTGAGTTAAAATGAATTAAAATTTAATTTCTCCCGGGAGTGTAGGGAGAAAGCACTCCCGACTCGCCGCCATTGTTTACTATTGTGTAACAATATATATTTTGTGTTTGTCAATGAAATATAATGAATGAAGTTAACTTTATTGTTCATTATTATACTGTTTGTGTATTGCTTACATTTTGATTTATAATGGCACGTGAAACTATGTATTCATATTAATATTTCATTTTTATCTTGAAATATTATATTTCAACCGGACAGGGGGGGCCAGGGCCCCCTGTCGGGGATGTTGTGCCCCCACCCGTTGGGGAAAATTTTTGTACGGGGTATTCAACTGTAGTTTATAAATAATAATCTGGCGAAAATTTGAGACCAGTTTCATTACACTTGTCCTCCCGTCGGGGAGATCGTGCCCCCCTGTTGGGCAAATCGGCCCTCCCCCGTCGGGCAAACTCTAGCGCCATTCCTGCAACCGGAGAAGGATTAGTACTGTGAGATTGCATTTGCTAGGAGGTGCGAGCTCTTGCCAATTAAAAAAATGCAATATATTATTCTTTATGGCTTTTTTTCTTATGTTATCGACTTTATTAGGACAGTCATAATTGTTTTTAGTTTTCTTAGTTATGGGTGAAAATATTCGGTCATGTTCTTATGCATAGTTGCGATATTCACTCCCGTAGCATGAAAAAGCTGATGGACAAGACACCTATAGACTCAATAGCAGATCTCGTCGCCCAAAATTTTTGGGGAAACAAAATCAACACCACAGTAAGTGGCTTCCAATCCATTCATTCTATCCTTACCTTGTGGGGATTCAGGTCATAGATGCTACTTTCAGCAAGTCTTTTCATTATTTTTGTTGTAAGAATGGTATTTTACTAGACATCTGTTTCTCAGTGGCATAGCAATGAAGGGCAGGGGGTATAGTTGACTACAACTATAACCATGACGCGTCATGGAAACTAAATGTCTGTAAGGTTTTGTCACTTTTGAATGCCCAATATGTTGGAGTGCAAAAAAAAAAAAAAAAGGGAGCTTTCATTGGGCGGCATTTACACTTTCTAAGGCACTAATGACCGCCAGGGGCGAAAAAGTCATATTAAAACTCGGTGGCCACTTACCCTAAATACTTCACTGCTATTTCTTCTGTCTTGCTTTTCTCAATCTAGCAGATACATAGAGAAAATATTGCAATCATAAAAAAATTCAACCTGTAGATTTTAGGATTTTCCACTTTATAGACATTTCTTGAGTCCAAAAGAAACATTTTTGGAATTTTAACTGTCTGTATGTGAACAAGATAATTTTGAAAAAATACAACGAACAAAAGTAATGATATTTGGCATTTACGCCAAAATTGCAAGATGTATCAGATTTTGGATGAAATTCGTCAAGGGGAAGAGGTTCTTTATAAAAAAATGCTCGATATTCTATCCTTAAATATAAAACTAAGCAAAAACGACCTATATTTACATGGATATTTTAAAATAACCTTTTTCACTCGCATCTAAAGAAAATATATATATTTGTTACTTCTCTTTATGTAGATAATACAAGAAAAAATATGAGGTGTAAGAAAATATAAATATTAAATTTATTGAGCTGGCAAGAACTCATCACAAATATCACCGCACAGTACTAAAAATTCTCCCCCGTTAACTTTATTGATTATTGGTGGATTGGCAAAACACAAAATACATTTTGGTACACAACAGCAATTACAAGGATGCATGAAGTACTTCTAAGCGTTCTTCGTCAGTTAAAATGTATAACAGAGAAATAATTCCAGATTAGAAACGGCATATTCTCTCTTTATTCACAGCAGATTTCTTGCACGTTTTCGGCTAATAATTAATATTTTTATATAATCACAATAAGTTTTTAACACCCTAAAAATGGTTGTTCTATTAATAAAAAGGAATAGAAAATATTTAATATGTTTTTTTTTTACTACTAATGAGAAATTAGAGAAAAAGGTTGAAATAGAGCAAAATTTTTAAAATTTATGAAACTTTATTTTAGTTGTGGCGCATTCTTACAAGTTAAAAAAATAAAAGTTTTTTTTTTTTCGTTCCACCCTAATGTACATACATTGTTGTGAGATAGCTTGTTGGGAAATAGAGTACCATTGCAGTTGTTTTGGAACAGCCTAAGTATTCTGTAAGTAAAAAAAGAAAGAAAATATTTTATAGTTGGATACGTTGATTAAAATTGGAATGTATGTTATACTGTTATACAGCTTTCAACAATTGATCAATGTGATTGCTTGATATAGTTGTAACATGTTGACTGCTGTAGTGTTAAAAACTTGAATGATCCCCTGGCCAATCTTCTCTTTGTTATAATTTGCTGAAAGTAATAATATATTATGATTTTTTTAGTCTAATTTATGTAATGAAGTAGGTTCCACAAGTGTGCAAATCATGGGTGCATTGCATGGCCTTTGCTTAGTGTTTGGGCTAAGCGGTGCATATGCGAATCACACCTACTGACTATCTAGTGGAGTAAATTAACAGATAGATAAGGTTAGTAATAGGGGAAGATATATATCATGGTATAAAAAAGTTATCGGAAGAACACGATAGAAAATATGCAACATCTAAGGCCACACAAATGTGGTGGAAATGTATTCAATGCAAAATATTTTACTGAGTTTGCTGTTTTACTATTGTATATTAACTGTTCTTTTTAGTTTATTAACACTTTTAGCTTTTTTTTTTTTACTATGTGTCATTTTTATTAGTTTTTCAGTTTTTTTAGAAGAGAAAATTTGATTTGATGCATTTACAATGGGAACGATGTGTGAAAAACATTTCGATCCACTACTGGTTACCACTAGCTATTGTGTTAATTCATTTCGTTGAAATTTTGATGTGTCAACCATACAAAGTTTATTTAAGAGGCCCAATACTTCCATTACTCATAAGCGCTTCATTCAGATATTCAGCACGGGTGAGATATGCAGCATGAAACAAAAATATCAGTGCTGAGCAAATCTGATTCCCGCAACACGTGAAAAATGTGTAATGCGAATCGTATTTCATACATAGGTCAACATGTTAAATGGCTTGTTCAAGAAGTATTAAATCCCTTATTAACAAGACGGATAATGAGTACCAAAAAATATTATAAACGTTTATTATTATAACTTACGAAAAGTAGTGCTGCATGCAAAAGAATTTATTTAAAAAGTAAAACATCGTGTTTCAAAGAAAAATGTTGGCTTTACGTAAACAGAAACAGGAGTTAGGGAGATATATAATGATTCAGATGCGTAAAGCTTTCTATTCCTGTTGTCTTATAGTGGCAGGATCTTCGGTTCCGTTACCCAAATCCACGGAAGACTGGCGGTGTACATGAGTTTCATGCCCGTTATATTCGTTGGGTGGGGCACAGGGTGCGTACTCAAATTTGTAGGAAAAAAGTAAGCACCTTAAGGGGGAAAGTAAGGACTCCTTCTTTCTTTCCTTCTTCTTTTAACTTAACACGATTTAAGTAATAAAATATACAGGAGAGAAAATTAGTACCTATCCTACTGTCATGACTAGAATATATTCTCATTAACTTGTTTCAGGAAAACATTTCTGCATGCAGAAAAATAAACCAAAATTACTTATGCAACAAGATTTTGATGTACAAGATTAGAATGCTAAATCATTAATTTCAATTACTTTTATACATAAAATAGTTCTTGCTCGGAAACTCCTAACATCTTATTAAAAATAATGAGTTTTTAACCACCATGATAAAAAAATAAGCACATTATACAAACTTTGAATAAAAAGTAAGCACTTTTAAGGACCTTCTAAAACGAAAATAAAAAGTACGCAGTTTTTAAGCACTTTTCATGACCGTACGCACCCTGGTGGAAGAAGATTGCTCCAGAGTCGTCCTCATTGTCAGTGGCGTAGCGAACGGGGGAGGGGGATCATGTTTTATGATCGTGCTTCAGATAAATAAAGATGTGAGGTTAAAATGAAGATGATTTACATGATGAACCAAAGTGTACGGTACGGCGCCAAACCTGAATTATTTTTGGTGATAAATCTCCAAATGTGGTAACCCAATGGCGAATGGTAAATGTGGTAATATGGCGGACGTTTGACGAGGTTTCCGTGATGTGGCGCCAGCTTGGCGAGGGATTTATACTTTGGTTCTACCCACAACTATGCCATTAACCATAATACCATACTTTATGTACAATATTTACATGATATTACAGGGCAAAAGAGCGCCATGAAAACAAAACATAAGTGCGTTTGCGCCACTTTTTAATGTCAAATATTATGAGGAGGCGAAAAAATAATACCATGCACCGGGCGCCATATACCCTTTCTAAACCACGAATGAAGACTGCGGGTGAAATAATATTATGCCTCGGGCGCTACTTACCCTCTATACGCCACTGCTCATCGTATACCATCCATCCAGAGATAGCGTACGTTTAACTTCGAAATGGGACGTTAATCTAACTAAACTAAGCAAAGCACGTTAACAAGATATTGTTACAAACATGGAAAGTCGCTTCCCAGCAATGTGAGTCTTATGGTTGGGAAGAGAGTTTTACAGGGGTAAGTGTGAGATGATCGACAGCAGCCCCGTCTGGACCCCTGACCTTGGCGATAAATTTGGCGACGAAACATTCGATCTCAAAGGTGCTGGAATCTTCTCGGTATTTCCATTAGGAGAGAAGATACGCTTGAATGTACTAGAAGATTCCATGTGACGTCACGGCCTGCCGCGGGAGACTATATAAGGAGAGCGCTTGGATGAAGGAGGTGCGTTGATCGACTGGGATCGCCTTGGAGCGCGAACGTCTTTGGAGCTCTATCCGCTGTGCGAGCTAGTAAGCTGTTAGACGCCGAGCGGTAGTAGTGTTGATCCATTGGGAACGACTTTAGAGCTTCGTCCGCAGTGCGAGCTAGGAAGCTGGTGAGCTGAGCTCTATTGAAAGTGCAGTTATTGTCGTTACTAGTTATTTGCAGACTGCTTGTGTTGTTAGGTATCAAAGTGCTGAACTGTTATTACCTGTGAATTGTCGTCTGTTTACATAGGTAATCTGTGCAAGAACTATTGTTTCCTGTACCTGTGCTACGTGTTTTCCTGCATATTTGTAAATAAACCTTCATTCTCCATTATCCTGCGTGTTGGACTGTTTACACCATACACCCACAGTAAGACTTTTGCAACAATATTCAAGGTGGTTGTGGTCTGAATCCTTCTGGAATTACGGATGTCTTACTTTCTTAGACCCGGAATTTCTAAATATATGAAATAAAGACTCATTATCTTAAACAAGTCTTTTATGTTTCTCAGTTAGCAAAGAAAATTATAAACGCAATTATTCCCAGGACTTAAATCCTCCAAAAGCTAGTAAAATTTCACAACTTTAGTAATCCAAAAGGGTAGTAAATAGGTGAAATGATGATTGAAATATAAAATAAATTTTTAAAATATATATTTTATGTCTAATGAAGTCGTTTGAAATTATGCATGAGTGTCATAACATCCTGAATTATTTGCAATTTCGAATTTTTCCTGTAATTTTCAAGAATTTTTAAATGGACTGGCAATCTCATCTTATGCTTCCGACCGTTTTTCTTGTTAATTTCTTTGTACAACATATATATCACGGTTTCAAGCTCGAGCTGTAAATCTAACAAAATGTATCAGATCAAACCAACAATCTGTTTGCAAGCCTTTCAATCCACTCCTATTGATCAAAACTGAAATCTCCGAACACTCCTCGTAACATTTCCGTTTCCAGCACTCACTTCTTTGCTTTCACAAAAAGGAAGTCTAGGGTTTCCTGCGATAATGTTCGAAGCCGCTTCCATGCGGCACACTTCGCAAACGATCGGCAAAGGGATGTCAACTGGCGATGTTGGAATTACTGATTTTGTTGCCTTTGCTTATGGTCGGTCTGCT
>BGPR01004370.1:81082-93517 GCA_013235015.1 Araneus ventricosus | reverse complement strand
GAGACTTTGATTAATGGACTTGGTTAGATATGCTATACCAAGTGGGATTAGAACTATCGCCACCGTTCTTACCGTTATTAGAATCAGCATCCATTAATTATTCACACATGTTAATACCAAAAATTAGTCAGCCTTTTCTTCTTCCCTGGTGAGCTCGAAATGATTCCTCTGAAATTTTTCCTATGATGCATTAGTTTTACGGGTCTATTCTGGTACCCCCGGTTGGGTTGGGAGACGTCACTTTTTCCGCACGTTAACAACGGCAAAAGTGACATCTCCCAACCCAACCGGGGGTGCCAGAATAGACCCCTTAGTCCAAGTAAGATCGCACAGAAGAGCTGAGGCACTTTTTCTCACAAAACTTTATATTAAACGAAAAAACGAAAACTAGATTATTACTGTACACAAGACGCTTTCTCACAGCGTTCTGATGAATAAAAGAACATGGCGAAAAGACACGTGATACAAAAAGTTCATTCTAATTGGTGTTATTCAGTTAAGGCGGGGTTTTAATAGAGAAATCTGTTTTGGACAGTGCTACTTTCTCTTCGCATCTAAGCAAAAAAGTTCAAATTTACGGTGTTTTCATTTTCAGGTGATCTACTTAAACCTCGTCCTTACAGACAAAGGACCCGACGTAGTGCCGGAATGTTCCACAGCTGAGGTTGAAAGGCACCTGAAATGTGGCTGCGCGTGTGCCATCAAAAAAGAAGATTGCGACGACGAAAAGCAGGTTGGCCATTAACTTTTCTACCATTTTTAATAATCACTGTAACGCAGGGTGATTCGAAAGGGCTTGGACTTGAACGATAGGTCGAGAATATCAACCAAAACCGCTTTTACAAAGGGATACATAGGAAGAAATGTCATGTGTGCCTTCTAGGAGGAGTTTTGCCTAAAGCGAGACATCATAGTTAAAGCCCTGTTTTTCCCATGGTCAGTTGTTTGGGATCCGTTGTCTGAAGTACGCCTTTTCTCCCCCCGTGGGACCGCAAAGAATCGTTTTTGTTCGACAGTTTTTGGGGTGGCTCGAAGTTCCGGTGAATTATTGGTAAATGCTCGGACATCAAAGGCCAGCGAGTCGACGGACAGAAATCTTAGTGCGGTTCCTACGGGCTATTGCAGGCTAGTACGGCTGGTCTAATTCCAAACGACAATAATTCTCCAAGTATGACTTCAAGCAACCAAGTCAAGTTTGGTTGCTCGAGATTTAAACTTTGTCCCTACCATCCGAAATACCAACATATCACCGGAAATGTCGAGCCACCGTAAAAACCCTCGAGCAAAACGATTCTTTGCGGTCCCACGACAGGGTATAAGGCGTATTTCAGACTACGAACCCCGAACCACTGACCATGGGAACAGGACTGTAATGCAAAGACGTAGTGAAAATAGAATGGAGATGTACAGCACTGCTGAGATGGCAGACATGCATCATGCTTTAAACATAGAGGTGTGCACCAACATGAACTGGTCATGCGTTTGCACTGAAAGTTTTGTGAAGCTAACTCTTAACGACCGCAATCAAAGTAGATTATGAAAGATCTAGTTTCATAAAATCTTCGGTGCAAACACATAATCAATTCATGATGGGACACGCTTTTGTTTGAAAATCTTTCATAATACAAACGCACCACTGACGGTACATTTCTGGTAGCTGCCCCTAAGGTTAATATCATATATGCCTAGCAGCAAAGCTGTGCAACTCCATTCTACTTTCACTGCATCTTTATATTTATTATTGATATCTCTTATTTCACAATTCACTTTAGGAAAAACAACGCCATGTAGCAGATAAAAGTGATATTTCCGCCCATATAATCCAAAAAAACTTTTTTCTTTTTGTATACCTGACCTAAAAACAACGTTTCGAATAGTGTTCCTTAAACATAGATAGTTCAACTATCGATATTTTTCTCCCCGTAGTTACTATTGATAAATCTTCTTCCAGTCGATAATTTAGAAACTAGCGATAGTTCCAGTCTATTGTTTCAGTCGATAATTCTGAAATAATCGATATTTCCATTCGATAGTTTTAAAACTATCGACTGAAAATGCGCCTATCGATAGTATTGCCCGGGAGAAAACTATCGATAGTTTTGAGAAAGTCGATACTATCGATTGTTTCAGTAGATAGTTCCGAAAACCCGATACTATCGACTTGGCTTCGATAGTCTATCGATGTTTAAGGAACACTAGTTTCGAACACACTATATATTTTCATGGGGATATTTAATGAAAACGCTTTAATAGTACAGTCTTAAAATCAGTCGTAACATCAGAACAGTCTTAAAATCAATAACTGAACGCAGTTATGCAGTTAGAAACCAACTACCATTTTACGTGCTTCGAGTTCACTGTTGATATCTGCATCGAAGTTATCTATAACTCATTTTTTATTATTACGCCCAAATCGCAATGCAGATTTGTACAATGAATTCCTTCTGAAAAGGATAAAATAAATTCTAGTTAAATGAATAAAATGAATTCTTCCTAAAACGAATGACTGAAAGAGTGATAATTTTTTCTCAAATAAATGAATGAAATAAAATGTATGCTTCTCGAATAATTGGATGAATGAAATCCTTTTCAAATCAACAAAAGAATGAATTCCTTTTCAAATTAAGGAAAGAACGAATTCCTTCCGAAATTAAACAAGTGAAAGAAATAAATTCTTGTAGAATATTATTTCTTCTAGAATGAAATAAATTCTTTTAGAACTATTTTATTAAGCAAATATCTAATTGACCAAAAAATTTACAAGGATATAGTCAATGATTTTTACAGATATTTTAAATTATTCATTCGTGTCAAAATAATCGTACTCATCATTTTCATCGTCATCGCAGTCTAATTGATCTTCAGTCAGTTTTCCCAAATCATAATGCCGAACCAATAGCGAAGGAAATGATCTGGAGCACTGGCCTTTAATTCTCCTTCTTGGAGTCACCATTTCCATCGAAGTGCTGTTGGATACTAACCACAGGAGCTCGCAATCGCATTCAACGAAGTTATCTGAAAGGAAGAAGAAAATTAACTGTAAAATGAATCCTTTTCTACAAAATTAATAAATGAACAATTAAGCATTCCCTCAGTATTTTACTGTCAGGAAGTCAATGAAAAACATTCGTCGTTCATCGTTTGTGTTAGTGCTTATCGAGGTCGCCATCGAAAATAAATATTCTTTAAACCAGGACCTCTCGAGCATTTTTACTTTCTCGTATACAAAGTTATACAAAGAGAAAGTATTGTAATCGTCAAAAAATTCGAACTCGAGATTTTGACGAATCTCTACGTTTTAGACCTCCCTGAGTCCGAAAAACACAATTTTGGAATTATGTCTGTCTGTGAACACGATAACTCGAAAACTATTTGAGATACAGGGATGAAATTTGGTATGTGGACTTTAAACATAATTTGTAGGTTTCTGTCAAATTTTGGACAAAATCCGTCAAAGGGAAGTTTGTCTGTCTGTATGTCCGCGGTCATGCGAACACTATAACTCAAACACTTGAATAGCTAGATGGATAAAATTTGGTACACAGTTTTATCGTCACGAATTTAGGTTCGTATAAAATTTTGAGACAAATCCGTCAAAGGTTTGACTGTCTGTCGGTCTGTATAATCGTATACTTGTAAAAATTATATCTCGTAAGCCCTTTGGCTTAAATAAATAAAACTTTGTATCACGGATGCTAACATTAATTATAAATCTGTGCCCAAATTTCGCTTCAATCGGTTAAAAAAGAGGCGTTCAAATTGCATATTCAATTTTTTACAATCCTTTCTCCATGCGCATGCGTACTGGTAACAATGTGTGCACCCGGAAGGATTACGTGACTTTGTCCTTGAGCCAGCAAGAATAGAAATCGGAACGCATCTCTTTGAATTTGATTCTTTATCTAAATATTTTCTGATAGTCATTGGATCCTGGGTTACTACGGACTCCGAGAGATCGGAGTCCGTAGCCCCCGCGCCCCCCGCACCTTTTTCGAGAAGTATACGAGAAAGTTTAGGGGAGACCACTCCCACTGGTTTTCTATTTAAATCCGAGATCACTTTTCGATTTGATCATCTTAATCCCTACAGAAAAATGTTGGCGCGATCCCAAAATCGGAAGAAATAGAAAAATGAAGCATTAACTTATGATAACTGAAAGGAAACTCAATTAAAAATAGTTATTCAATAAATTCAATTGAAATCTTTTAAGTTAAGAGGATTTTTTAAAACTATTATTATTCATGCTTTAGGGTTTCGACCCGCGTTTGCACTCTTATGTCGAGTCAGAATGGACATTCTCAATGATGCATCTTAAAGGGGTCTATTCTGGTACCTCCGGTTGGGTTCCGTTGTTAACGGGCGGAACCCAACCCAACTCCCAACCCAACCGGGGGTACCAGAATAGACCCCTTACTCATTCTCATTGGAGAGCGCTTGTTATAAAAACCATGTAAAAGCAAAAACACAGAGATTCATTTTTAGGAATTGAAACAACTTACGCTCACACGTGTATAAGTATGTATCTTATTATCTTAGTATTTATCTTTTATCTACAAAAATTCCTTGACCTACGAATTTATTTAACCTCCTAATTAGATGATGAATCCTATTTGGAGCATTTAATGTTATTTCATTTCATTTAAGGATGTAAACGACACCTGAGGTACTTTAGCGTGCCGAAGTACTTTTTTGTCTTTTATATTAATTGCTGCTTTGACTTAACGACCGATTTAAATACTAAACATTTTGCAATTTGATGCACAAGTCAGACACCAAACTACACCCGAAGTGTTTGATAATTGCCTCAAAATTTATTATAATTACATTTCATATGCATGATTTAAAATCTTAAATAAAAGCACACCTGGAGTTGCAATTTTTTTTCCCCAGACAAACATGGAGTGACAATTTTTATTTTAGGCTGAGAACCGTGAAGAGTCCAAGAGTCAATGTGCCTACCCTAAAATCGACGTTCTCATGAATATTTTCGAATTTTTTTATTATTTCGTATTAAAGCCCATACATTTAGGATTACAAAAATGGTTTACTTTAGTTTCCTTGATAGTTAGAAGAAAGGTTATTGCATAAATTATGAACCAGAAGTGAAATTTTCGAAACCGAAACTATGCCATAGAATTGTGAAAAAACGCATCTAAACAGCTCTTTCTTTACTCTTAAACAATGTGAATGTACAATTTACTTTTTAAATATAGAATTTAGTTTTATTTATTTATTTATTTATGATTGTTTTAGGCGTATCTGTCTACTGCTTCTCTAGTTACGGGATATTTTACCTAAAGAAAATTTTGCTCACTCCAAACACTGTTATTAGGTACTAAGATAGCCGTTTAATTATTCAATTCAGGCGATATAGGCTGAAGACTGTATTTAACCATCTTAATGCAAAACTTGAACCAGAAATTATTAAAAAAAAATACATAGAAATTAATATTGAGAGAATTAAGAAATCGAAGCGAGAAGTCGAACCAAAAACAAAATTATCAAGAAAAAAATTTAAAGCTAAAAAAAAAATCAAAATTAATTAAAAATTAAGTCAAAGAAGGCTTACTTACAAATACTGTGAATTTTAAGTTGTTAAAATATGTATATAATTTTTTGTGCGACTTTAAAATCTTTATTTGCGTTTTCTGGAAAATTGCTATTTTCATTTTTTTGGATTACGAAAAATCTCATTTCTTAAAAAGTTTTTGAGATATTCAAATAAAATTTAATCACAGTGTTCTATACATCTCTAGGTGTGTTCTTAACCTCAAATATAGCTTGAAAGTGTATAATTATCTATTTTAGAGCTGTTTTTTATTTGAAAAAGTTTTTTTCTTGTACACAGCTGTTGCGTGTTGAAACTTTGGTATATCTCAGTAACTTTAATAAGTACTCTAAATATTCTGCTTCACAACGCGGTAAATGTATAGCAAATATATTATTGAAAGAAAAAGTGAAATACATACATTAGAAATTGTTATAGGAAGTTTGGCGTAAACCTCAATTTTTACTAAATTTTTACCAAAAATGGAAAAAATTTGGAAAATAAAAAATTTGTTTATTAAATGGCATTTGAATTAACAGTTTTATACACCATTAAAACTGAAAACATAAGAGTTGAATAAAAATTTCCTTTTTTTCAAAAAAAAGGGCTCCGAAGGTAGGCACATACCTTATAAAAAAAGTTTAAGAAATTTTAATTTAAACGAATCCAATTTCAAATTTACTCTGCCAGAACGCGGCTGATGTTCATGCAATGCAAATAAAAAGGTAAATAAATCTTTTAATTTAAATATATTTCACTAAATCAAGATATTAGGAAATTCTTAAAGATTTTCACACTATAATTAACTACACCGGTGGAAATACTTTACCCTCGACTTTCCTGTATACTTGCACAATATAGGGCGTTTTGTGGTTAGCTTCTTGGTATCATGAGGAGAGTCGAATTTGGAGCTATAGACCGATTGGGTCTAAAATTTCATTCAGATCTACAATTCTGGTGATAAAAGCATATAGCGATTCTCATCCATCTACCTCATTGTGTTGTTTCACATGCACGCAAAAAGATGGAAGAAAATGCAGACCTCCCACTAACGGATTTCTTCCAAAATTTGTTATAAACTTATAACTTTGGTTACAAGACCTCATACTAAATATAATCCTTTCAGTTCGCCACATTTTTGAGTTATCCTGTTCACTGACAGACAGTCATAATTCCAAAAATGTTTTTTTTTTCGATTCAGGGTGGTCAACATGGAGATACATCAAAGTTTCCAGATTGAATCTTTTGATGAGTACAATACAATACTATCCCTCTCTATACTTAGATTACAAGAAAGTACTTCATACATGCCATATTATTGTTCTGCAAATATCAAGAAAGGGAGAAACAAAATAAGTCAAATCATTCGTGGATGCAGATAACATTTATAGTATCGAAACTCTACTTACTTGAGACATCTATGACCTGCAGCTGCCACCAGACAGAATTCCAAGGCTCTTGCGGCATAGAATACAAGAAGTTGTTACTGACATCCAACACACGAAGGGCAGGCATGTTCGAAAAGATGTCCTTTGGCAGAATTTGAATCCTATTCCAACTGAAAAGAATGGGGCAATTTCATCAGAACACAGTTTGGATTTATACTCATTTGACAAACTTAAATGAAAGATAACCGAATCTTTCAGTGTGCTGTTGGTCTTGTTAGAAATTTTAGCGTGATATCACACTCATATTAGTTGAGAAATGTCATCTTTTAGTGCAACCAGCTGTTATTTTACTAAGCATCAATAAAAGAAACTGATAAAAAGTAAAGGGCCCTCGAAAGTTTTCATATCATCTCTTACTTTGTCTCCTAATTTATTCATTTACATTGGCTATATTCATCAAGTATTTCTTTGAATTATACATTTCTTTCAAGAGGTCTTTTCTTGTTAAAAGAAATTTTTACAATTCAACAGAAGTTTGAGCCTACTTAAAATTTTAAATTAACAGTTAAAATTTAAATAAATTGTATGTTTATGCTTAAAAAACTAGAAAGTCCGAGACATATTTTCACTCTGATACTCCGCAAAGAGATAAAAACCAAGACTATCGCAGTTAATCCGGAAAATCTGGATTTTATTATTATTTACTAGCAGTACGCGCACGGCGTTGCCCGTGGAATCAGCACTTTAACAAAATGAATGAAAAAAAAAAAACCGCCCACAATGACATGAAAAAGTTTTGAAAACAAAATCAAAACAAAAGATACACATTATTTGATTTTCCTGCTTATTTTTTTTTTCGCCCTACAGTACAGAGTACGTTAATCCAAAACAATAGTACAAAATTGGAACCTGAAAATGATTATTATACAGCAAGATTATTAAAATTGAATCCAAAAATAATAATCGAAGTAATTCATTCAGGTGAAGGTCATGACGTATCCAGCGCGTCCGCCAATCAAAATTGTCAGCAACGTTCCGAAGAAGTGCCGCGCGAGGAACTCGATCGAGAATAATAACTCTCAACTGTCCAGAAAAAAATTAATTTAAAAAAACTTGAAAAGATATTTTAACCGTTCTTGTTTTAAATCCGACAGAACCGTTCTAGTTATAAGCTGAAAAAAATTGAAAATAATAGTGTTATTAGAAAGTCGGATGCAACAAATTTAGAAACAAAAATAACATTCCGATGCCAAAACCGACTATTTTTTAAAAATTTCTCAAAATTCAGTAAATTATGTTAGAAATTCAAAACTAATTTCATTAGAACGGAAATCGCGTCCTCTTTCCGATGGTGTATCCATTTTTGTCCTACAGTTATTCAAAACCATTCTATTGAGAAATTAGTGCGAAAAATCAACCAAAACAACACAAAAGATTAAATAAGAAAGTTTCTAGATTAAAATTTAAAATTTCGGCTTCGAGGTGCATTCAGTCACCATTACGACTACCTGTGTTCCAAATTTCATGGCTGTAAGTGCGATAGATTCGTCTGGACATCGCAGACAAACACACACACAAACATTGCCTTTTATAAGTATAGATGTCAAATGGTGTATGGATGAGATTTCTGTTTTACTTATTTTTGTGCCCATAGAGTTTCCGTGTTGCCGTTCCAATTCCGGTGCAGAATTCCGGTTCTGAATTTCAACACCCTGTATGAAAATGGTAACGTTATGGCTTGAGAATGTTTCGAAATCACCAAATTTCCGGGGATTTTTTTTGTGGCTTTGGATGTTTTGGCGGGGATTTTTTTTGTGGCTTCAGGTAAAATATGTGTCTTACAGAATGTCTGCCACAATTGCTTTATTATCGCTCTTTTCAGCGATATATAAAATGATCTTCGAAGTGTATCGAAGCCAAATGTTGTTTGTTTTTCATTAACCCATTATAAGGCCCTGTTAAGTATACTTACCACCAAACTCATTAATTTTTAAATGCATATTTTTAAGGTGGGCATAGGTTCTCGCCAATTTTTTCGATGAAACAAAACACGAGGTGTTCCACTTTCTTCCTCAAACCATAACGAAGTATCTAGATTTGATAATTAATTATTAATTAGCAAAATTAATCAACAAAAAATTAATGTTCATCCAATGAGCTAAATGAATTTCTTTTCTTAAATGAATCTCAATCCCAAAGCCATTTTACTAAACGCTACTAGAAAAAATGGCTAATCGGTTAAAGAATCTTACAGACCAAAGAATTCTCAGTAGGAGGAATAGAGAATTCTACTTTCTGTGTAGAAGAGTCGAAACTGATTTGAACTTGGAGGTTGAAATAGGAGTGAAATGTGCTTTGCGATTAATTAAATCGGAGGGTTACTGTGCAAAGCTGTTAATACCAAAACAGAAAACTCGTCCACTAGTTCACTTTTCCATTACTTCATTTAGGCTCTCCTGCATTACCTCAAATTGATGCGCCTCAGTTTCTTCGGTTCTTTGCTGAAAATGTCTCTTGAAATGGTGTCAATTACATTATGTGATAGATCAACATGTTGCAGCTCTCTTAAATTGGAAAATGCCCCTGGTGACACTTGTTCAATGATGTTTTTGGATAGAACAATCGTCTTCAACTTGGGATGCGTGTGTCCAAAAGCAGATCTCTGAATTGATACCAAGTTGTTTTGGGACAAGTCGAGGCCCTCCAGACGAGGCAGTTCGTCCAAACCTTTTGTGTTCACAGTTCCCAAAGTATCGTAGCTGAGCAATCCTGTCAGAGAACAGTCGGTTGCTGCGAACCACAAGAGAGTTTGATTTTGTCCAGCGAAAGGACTTCCCTTCCAAATAAAATCTCCAGATAATTTGGAGCGTGCCACCTATGAAGAAGAAGGAAGCATGATAATATGACTATCGAATGAAGCTTTATCAAGTCAAAAATTAAACTACCTTATTGCGTCGAGAAACGCAGAACACGCAGCTGAAGTGAGCGCATTTCTGCAAAGAACCAACTGCAATGAAATCTAACTATTTTCACAAAACATTTCAGAAAGAATTATGATGCTTATTTAACTGAATTCATTATTACATTATTGGTTCCGTTATTGCAAGGAAATGCAGTTGGTTCGATTTTGTGCAGCAATTGGCACTTGAGTACAGTTTTCGATAGTGAGCTCGAGATAAATGAAGTGATACTTGACAATTAGGTAGCTGCAATTATTCTAACAGTCGATAGCTCAGTTAGCAGAGCGGTGGACTGTAGGCGGTTTGATTATTTTATACAATTCCCCGGACTACGTTATTATAGATCGATTCAAATGAGTTACAATACACCAAGAGAATGGGAAAAATATAATCGGACAACATCGATTTTATGTTTTATTTATTTAAAAATTGTAAAAGGAATAAGTAAAGAATTTTTTAAAAAAGACGTGAACTTTTAGCTATCAGGTTAGAAGACTTAGCTTTTAAAGGAAATGAATCGATCTTCTTTGCATTTAATTATATATTATCCATGGTTGTTTAAGGAAATATAAGTATAAATACCACCTATCTGTTTTTGAACTGAACATGAAAAACGGGAAAAGACGTTTGCGCCGCTCGGAGGGTTAATAAGTTTGAAAGAACTTACTAATCATATTGGAAAAGGCAACGCAGTTTTATCGAAATTTTAAGAGTTTACAGCAAGTCTTTTGAAGTCAAAGCAAAATTTTCGATAAAAAGAGATTGTTTCGTTCCAAGAAGGAAGTCATAAATGGAAATAGTTGCATTTGATAGTATACTGTTACGAACCTGTAATGTCGCTTCCCTGCAATTTAAGTATTATGGTTAGAAAAACATTTACAGAGGTTTTATTGGATGCCGGGGAAGGCGAGAAAATGAAGGTTCTCGAAAATGCGCGAATTATGGTTAGATATCTATTAGGAACGAATATATGGAGATCCTTCGGGAATATTCCGTGTGACGTCACGCCCTGTTGGTAAAACTATAAATACCGGGGTGCTCAAACGAGGGAAAGTCGATTCGAAACAGATATACTTTGTATATTGCTTTCGTACGTCACACTCATGGTTAGTTTAAATGTTAACTGTTTGGGAGGTTCAGTTAGAGGCTTTAACCAAGATTTTGAATCTGAGTTGTGGGAGGCGGACTTCAAAGAAAGAATAAAAATTTGTGAGTTTCTATTTGTAGGTATATAAAAAAAGCATTATTTAAATTCGACTTATGCTGCGGGAGATCTTCTCAGTGGACGCAACTGTTCAACTAGTCTATTTACAGTTAAACAGACGAAATGCTTCCGACTGGTCATCCTTTTTTCTAAATTCAAGTACTAACAAAAACTGAATATCAGTAAGCTACGTTTTTACGGGTAAGATAGTGTGTAGAGAGATAAGGATCTAAAAATTGGTATCTTTCTGCTACTTTTATTTATTGTTTTAATGACTTAAAACTTATATATGAACATTTGAGAAGCATATCTAATAATCACCACAGAGTTATTGTAAACTTACTTCAAACTGTTTGATTCTTGCGTCTTTCAACCACAAACTAGGAAATCTCGCGACAGCCGTTTCTTTCTCCAACGGAACGTTTTCTATGTACAATTTATCCACCCACTTTCTGAAAAGATTTGAGGCCAGTTTCTTCATAGAAGACGTGTCGACATCAGCCAAGTAGCATTTTACAATGGTCTGCTTGTAGGAGTCTCGAACTCGGGGGCTCGTCGTGGGTGCAACGGCATTCAGTGCATTTGCAGGGCCAGGGTCGCGTGTCCCATTGGCGAATTGAATGTCGTATTCGATGCATGTGCAGAATTCAATATCCGACATGGCACAAGCATCTCCAGCTGTGGTCAAAGAAGCCCATCCGCAAAGAAACAGCGTGAAGACTTGGAAATAGAAAATATACATTTGTTGTAGCAAACTTTATCAAAACAGCCTTATATAAGATGCATCTTTAAGGTTTTTAATAGTGTTTACTATAGAATTCATAAATTTTCAGTTTTTCTTCGCTCTTAAATTCTCAAAAATGACCCCTTTATATTCTGTACAGGAATGTGTTGCTTCAGAACGGGACGTTAATATAACTTAACTAAATTTATCTGTTCTGGAAATTTTCAAATTAACCAGGCTCAGAATATCCATTATTTTACTTTCTCAAATACGAGGAGAAAGCATTGTAATCGCAAAAAAATTCGACCTCAAGATTCTGATGAACCTCCACGTTTGAGACTTTTCTGAACCCGCCCCCTCTCCCCCAAAAAGAAAATATTTTAAGAATTATGTCTATCTGTCTGTAAACAGGATAACTAAGAAATGGAGCGAATTAGAAGGATCGCATTTGGTATGAGGTCTTAAAACTAAAATTGTAGACTTCTCAAAAATTTTGAAAGAAATCCATTAAAGAGAAATCGGTCTGTCTCTGTGTGTGTAAACAGAATAATTCAAAAACTCACTGGTTAGACGGATAAAATTTGGCACATTGTTTTATCAGAATAATAGAT
>BGPR01004370.1:60507-81072 GCA_013235015.1 Araneus ventricosus | reverse complement strand
GAACGCGATTACTCAAAAAGGCAACAAGTTAGATGGGTGGATTTTCGCAAATGATCTTTTCACTAAAATTGTAGATCTGTATCGAATTTTGGAAGCAGTCGGTCTACGGAAAGACGTTCAAAATATCTACTAGAATTTCTTCACTGTATTAAAAAGCTAAATATATAAATATCCGACATTTAACTTTGTAGTCGAGGGGGAGAGCATCTCATTTCACCACCGAAGCACGATTTGCCTTTCGGTTTCCTGTCTACACCTGTCTGATATGGAGCTACACGAAGGCTATTTTGGGACGGACCCCAAAATGATGCTTAAATGATGGATATCGAAAAAGACACCTGAACTGACCCAAACTTCCACACCACACAAGAGGAAGGATGTTTCACTCGGACGGATTAAGCTTGCGCATAGGTAAAAATATATGAAGAATCTTCTGTGGAATCAGGTCTCGGTTTAGTTTAGTTTAGTTATATTAACGTCCCGTTTTGAAGCAACACAAAGACTGTTTTGGGACGGAATTCGTAATTTTGAACCGCGGTCAGATGACGGATAAAAAAAGACTGATACAGTGAAAAATCTTGAACAGAACTGCTTTTATGTTATATTTTATTCATTTTTCTATTGATATTTCTCATTTTTAATTCTGTACATTTCTGGACATTGTAAAAAGTTTTGTAAATTTTGTTCTTCAATAAACTGGTTCGGGCGTTTGGTTGTGGGGGCGTCGGCTCTGGTGTTCGTGCTTTATCCATCTTGTGTCCATTTAAAACCGATGAGGTGACTCTAGTAGTCATAGGTATCGGGGGTTCGAGATGGCGTTAGGCCAGATGACGGGGACGACACCTGAGCTGGCACCCCCTCTCCAAACTTCCGCATCACACAAACGGGCAATCAGGACTCGGACTTACATCCTTGCGGTTGCGAAGTCTAGATTTTTCCACGAGGCTCCGCAGCCTTATAAAGTCTCTTAATCCCTCTGTTGGAATTCCCCACAAGATGATGTAACCCTTTTGTGCACATGCGCAGTGGTGACGTCAGGACGAGATCCCATGATTCCCTGAACAGAAAGTTAGAAGGCGAAGGATGTAAACGCAAGATCGTTGAATGTTTTAAAAGCGAAAATCAAGAATGATTTATAAGCGCGCACGTTGAAATAAAAAATGTACATAGTGCCCGACTTAAGAACAAGGGGCGGTCCGCCAAGTTGAATTTTTTTCCCCGCCAAATTGATTTCTCGTGAAATGTGGTAACCTTGATTTTGTTGGCAACCCTAAAACTTTGCCAAAATTTCTGAAACGTTGCCAGAATTTCAGAAAATTCACGCTAAATTTCAATTTTATGTACTATTTGCATTTTTTTCAATGGCGGTCATTAGAATTGCCGCCATCTTGAAACCATCCAACATGGCGGATATTTGGCGACATTTTGGATGGTTGGCGAGATTTGTAACGTTTGGCGATACCGAATGCTCTCCAGATTTATTTCGAATAATTCATATGGATTATCTCAATTTTTAGATTCTGTAAGAACCCGGAAAGACAAGTAAGTGAATTTTCTCTTACATTTTGATACTGTTGAATTTGGGACCTAGAAATCCCAAAACCCTCCGTAGTCTATTTTGAAGAATTAATTAAACATCATGAAAAAAGATTATTATGTGCTTTTTATTCAACTCGACTTGTAAGTTACTTCTTGTTTGTAATAATGGAATTTCGTAATCGAATTTCACTCATGCATTAAAGTTCTGAAATTTTGCACATGTATTTTGTGTTTCCGATGGCAATACAATATTTTATTACTTTCAGAATTTAATTCCCAGTTTATCGATTCATTTTAGTGAATTCTGATTTTATATGAGAGGTACCATCTGGTAGTGAATTTGAGAAAAATTGAATAAATGATTTTATAATATTTATGAAATATATTAAAAACTAAAAAGTAGAAAATAATAAAAATATAAAAGTTTTAAAAAACGCAATTTCTTAGTGCACTGAAAACACGCTTTCATTAGTACACTAAAAGATAAAAAAAAGGTTTTAAAATGTTTTTTTTTTTTAAATTAAAACTCTGTAGATCAAGATCAAAATAGTAAAAGTGTGAGTTGCTGACAGATATGTTCTAAGTAAAATGAATTTTATTGACACATTTTTAATTTTTAATGGATGTTCAGGAATTTTCTTTGTTTTGCTATTCATTGTGGCTTTGTTGCCTTATAATATTGCTCATAGTTCCTCAAACTTGTATGTTTTTTTTTTACCTTCATATTTTTTATATATAAATTATTTTCCACCATTAATTATTTTATACAGTATAACAATTAAACTGTGATAATTTTTTTTATTTTTTCATTATTATAAGAGATTTATTGTTTACAAGAAATTCAAAGGTTGTCAGAATATAAAAACAGATTTATTGAATTTGAATGTATTCTTGATTTTTTTTCTACTTATGATTTCCTTTCTTTTTTTAACGATTTAAATACAAATTTGGAATAAAAAAGAAGAAAATATCCTAAATGAATGAAATTAAGATTTCAGATAAATACAAAAATTCAAAGCACAAAAGATACTACAAAAAAGTACCGCAAAAATTTGTCTAATGAGCATGTTTCGTAAATACTTAACCACTACTCCTAATGCGTGCGGATAGTTGTTAGTTTATGTTAAGTTTTGCGATATTTTCTTCCAAGGCAATTTTTTGTTACAGTTTTTTTTTCAGATAAAATTTATTCTTTCATCTTTTATTCATTTTGCTATTACATATCTTTTATTCATACTGCTGTTACAGTTCCAATTAATAAAGTAACTTACATGTTTCCTTAATAAATGAAAGTAGAAGTAAAAAAAAAATATTCAAGATTGCATATGATGATTATATTTTGAAGTAAATCAATATCTTATAAATATATTGAACTGCACCAAAACTTCCGTAATTGTTTACAAAAGTTTTGATTGAGCAATTTTACTTGTTTAGCTTTATACTTTATTGAAAATTAAACTCTACGATTAAAATCTTCATATTACCTATTTACCAAAGTTGCAGTCATATATTTTTTTTTAAATCCTTCAAGGCGGGAATTTTATTTCAACAGTATTTACTTTTCACAAAAGGGTATACAAAATACTCACATATCATTCCATGCATTATTGTCTGCAATCAATTATTAAATACTAAGTAAAAGCATCATTCGTTGAAACATTCATAAAGTTTATCTATGTCACATATGGACAATAGGCTATTGTTTTCTACAATCAGTTGCCGATTAACCTTGGAATGTGTTTCGCTTTTAAAATAATAGAGGTAGATAAGAAATATTTGATTTCTTGGTATTTAGATAGTTGAGAAGGATTGCAGGAAACATTTTTTCACTTTCATTTTATGATTTCATATTTATTTAGCATTCATTATTCAAAAACAATTCATCTTTAAAAATAGCAATTAAAGTAACATGACGTAATTTGTTAAAATTCAAAATAGAAGAAAGCATAAATGATTCATGTAAGATGTTTAAAAGAAAAGGAAAAAAAGAAAACAGTGGAGATGGACATCCCCGAATTTCTTGCACATGCGTGTGCGTAGTACTTCCTGTTGACCAATCGAGTCCGAAATTTGAAGTACAGTTGAGGTACGGTGAAAAGGATAGGAAAGAAGACAAAAAGAAATTTCAAGCGCGTTCTCAGAACAATTAAAGAAAGGGGAAAAAACCCTCAAATAACTGATCTTGGTGAGTTAAGAATGTAGCTGCCGAATAATATATAATCAATAATAGCAACAACTGCTCTTTGAATATTCCAGACAGGGTGCATGAGATTCAAGTCTGGAGACCTCACTTGCCATATCATCCGGCGAATAGGCATGCTCTTCCTCCAAAACATCAACGGAAACTGAGCACATCACGTTTTTGGCCATTAGGGGCCACGCTAAGATAAGACTAAATGATGTCACGCTAAGAGGGGGAGGGGTCGTGAAATTGTGACAAGGGGAGGGGGTAACAAGAAGTGTGACATCACACATTTTGGTTAAAATAAAAACATTTAAAATCAGCAGATTAAGTTTTGAAATTACCAGAATTTGAGGGTATTTTTTAATCGGGGCTAAAACAACTTTCATGTAATTTTTGTTCACTTATATTCCTTTCTTTTTGAAAAAAGGCATTCAGGGTAGGTTCTGAGAATATGGTAGCAGCAGAAATTCTTCACCATTAGAAGCAAACCTCCCCCTGTCACATCCTTGAAATGTCTAACAAAAGATACGTCGCCCCACCTGGGTGAGTGGTAGAACTGGTAGTGGCACAAAAAGATTGATCTTATTGAGGCGCTTTTCTTTTAATTCAATCTGTTTAAGAGTATTTTGTGTTCATAAAGTAGAGATAAGATTTAAAGCAAAATATATCAAATTCCAAAATACTACTGTTTACAATTGCTCTTTTATATTAACATTTTATTATTATTGTATATTAACTATTAATTAGGTTTTTTGTTGTAGACCTTAATCTTATTTCATACAAAATAAGTACACATATAACCATTATCATTGTTATGCTCACAAATGTCATTAAAACACATAGTTAAAGTTTAAAAATAAAATTTGAAATATGATCTATAACGTAGTGCTTTGTTTCTGAACTGCAAGTTTATGTTTACGTAATATAGTGTGACAAGGGGGAGGGGGTATGGTGAAGTGTGACACTTTGTGACAAAGGGGGGGAGGGAGGTCAAAAATATTGAAAAAAAGTGTGACATCATTTATGGACAGCCCCTTAAAAGAAAATCGTTTCAAGTAACTCTGCAGAATATTTCATATAAGATTCAGAACCTCATTCCTATAGCGATACGACACCTCAGAGACATGATTTAGAGTTTGGCCATCCAACATAACGCTTCCTGACACAAGGATTCCACTTTTCATAAAATGGTAGTTCTCTCTTGTGTTGGAGGAACTAAAGCAAGCCCTAGGTTCTGGTTAGATTCCTGGTTATTTCGTCGGCCATCAATCTGCGTATTGAATCTCGACTCATCAGTGAAGAAGACATGGCTACGCCTGAAAAATGGCTCCACAAAAAAGGACTTTTCTGCTATAAATTGAAGGGGGCGCTTATTGTGTGTGTGTGCTGGGCATAAAGGTGGCTGTATGCAGTTCACACGTAGTAGAAAGATAGCTCATGTGTCTGTCTCTCTATGGCGTCATGCATTTTAATGCCATGAATCCATCTCCTGCTAGTATCGTGGTTCTTGGCGACATTCCTAGTGATAGTACCTCTAGTTTGGAATTGGTCTCTATACTTTGGAATAACCTGGATACCACTATCAGATACACTCCTAAGCATCAAGGGAAGTACAATTTCATGTCTGCCGATGGCTCGCTATTTCAATACATCGTCTAAGCTATACCGATAATTGAATTTGCTTGTAATCGATTAGTATTGATATTTTTCTTGGAAGAAACACAATTTTATAGATGAAACTCACAAGTTAGGAAAACCTCTCTTTCACGTTTTCCTAAAAAACGCACCCTTTTAACTATTTAACAGGTAACTACATAGTATTATATATAATACTATACCTACCAAAAATTTTACTGCTTTAGTGAAACATACGCAAATTTTCCGTGTTAAATAAAATTGACTGATGCCTGAATGACATTTTTTATTGTATATATTTCAAATTTTGAATGTGCATTCAAGTAATTATTCTGTATCATTCAAGGTATACAATCCGGCAAAATGCAGATGCGATTGCAAAAACGCAGAAGAAATAGAGAAGTGTCACCAATTGAGAAAACATTGGGATCCAGCAAACTGTCAGTGTGTGTGCCCGCCAGACATTTCTCAGATATGTTCGACCGGACTCTATTTTCATCACGAACTGTGTCGGTAAGTTATTCTTACTGTTACTAATTTTTGCCGGCTGATGGATCGAAATCTCTTCCCATTAGTTTGAACTTTTTTTCTAAAATATTATCCAGAGTATAAGAATGAATCTAAATAAATTATCTATTTTATAGAACAACCTTCTCTAGTAAAATGTAGTTATAAATTATGCATGCTGTCTGCTGTTGATTGTGCATATGGGTTATGAAATCGAACGCTAGAAACAATTAAATATAAAAGCTTTTAAAATTACTATTCCTATTGACGGGTCATCTTTGTTGCTTTGTCATTACGGGAATTCAGAATGTAGTTTCTCAGGAAAATTATTTTTAACGTAGGACTACGTTCCTCCCATTGGGGTCTCGGGAAGGAATTTGATTCACACGCCAATACGTCACGAAAAACGTTGTATAGAAGATCCTCTATATCTCGGTAACTACATATGTTAAAAACGTAACTATGGCTTAGTTTAGAGATAAAGGGTAACAACAGAAGTCACAAAAAAAAAATGAAAATCGGAAAAGAGTCACGCGAGTAAAGTAGTCCTACGCCTTTAACATCAGCGGCTGTTTGAAAAAGACAGCCTCCCTTCATTTTTTATAGCAACTTTGAACTCAAAAATTATGTGTTTAATGACGCGGTTTGGAATACAGTGCTTTCTTTCTCATGCTTGCAACAAAGTTTTTAAAAATGTACCCCCTTCTTCCAACTTGAATCGTCCAGTTTGCTTTTTTTCCTCACCAAATTAAGTAAAGGACAAAATTGAATTTAAGGAAACTCTATTTAGAAAATTGGTCATACATCTTTTAACATATATATAAGTAACTGATAAGTTTCCTAATTAAAAATAGCATATTAGTTCACCATATGCGATTTTGCTTTCTTTATTTCAAGCAAGTTTCTTGAAAAAGTTTATTCTCAGGTACGAAAAGTGTTCACAACTTTACCTATGTAAATGATGAAAAATGTAGAAAGAAATGAAATAATGAAAACTGATGGAAGTAATGAGTATGGTTTATTCCATATGGCAAGATATAGCTTGGAAAGAAACTGTCAATTCTCTTCCGCAATGTTTTATGATTTCGACTTGGCGTCAATGACGCAACTTACCACTGATATACTAAATCATCTGTCTGAATATGCAAAGTGAGAATAATGAGTTTAGTTTCGCATGTTTCCATACCTTTCAAAGTAACTGTTTTCCATCGTTTTTCGAAAATTGGACAAGAAAAATGGGAATCAGACAACGGTTTAAATTCAGACACATTAATACACATTCTTAAAATGGCGCCAAGTCGCCAAAGCTAATACAGGTAATACTTGCATATAGCTTTGGCGACTTGGCTCCAATAATATGCAGCGGTCATCATCTTGCTTTGGCGATTTGGCAGCGTTTTAAGAGTGTGTACCAACTTCTAGATTTCAACCCAGACAACTGAAGATGGATGAAAGAACTACTTTTGCTTTCTCGTTTACGCAGTATACAAATAAAAAGTAACTAGAAGATCCTTCGCAGAACATCTGCACTCTATTATATGCATACCATGATTTTCCTGACGCTTCTAGAGCCAAACTGGTGATTCAGCGATCGAAGAAAATTCGCCAAGACAAAAAAAGCGCCAAGTGGTGTGAGCATAACAGAAAAGTAGCCACTGTACAATGTTCACAATTGCAAGTTTCATGATGAATTTGTGAACTGAAACGATTTTGTTTGCACTGACTACCTTCATTGACTGCCCGTTGAATTATTTTGACTCTGACCTAAACATTCTCTGGCTCGCCTAAGTCAATATGCTTCATTTCTAACTAATATCTTTCGAATAATGTCATCCAAAATTTCATTTTATTGTAAGAAATATTGTGAATTCTTCAAGTTAAACTTCTTGTTTTTCGAGAAAAAGTTATATTACACCAGAACGAATATAGTAACAGGCTATGACTACGAAATTAGGCCTAACTTGACGGAGGCTACCGGTTTTATTTTGTAAATAAACCGATCGTTGCCATCGGCAAAAGAGAAATTAACCTCTTTTCTGTACCATGTACGTTAGCGTTTTATATAAATAGATGTAACAGTCAAAAAATTCGTCTTTGAAGTTTTGACGATTCTCATTGTTTCAAACCGTCTTCAGTTCGGAAAAAATTCATTTTTGGAAATATCTCTGCCTGTCTAAGAATACGAAAGAAATTAAACATTAATTTAAAAAATTAATCAGGTTTTTAAAACCTCCCAACATTTTGATATACTTGAATCATTTTGTTTCTGTAATCAACGATTCAATTATGTTTAAAACATTTAAGTCTTCCTCCAGAGTCCTAGGTAACAAATAAATAATAAATGAATAAAAAATTTAATATTTTCCAATCTGAAATGCTTTGCTGTGAAAGAAAACTATTTTCAAAGTGATACGCCTTAGGAAAACTCTTGAAAACAATATTATCATCAGAGTTTATGAATTTTATATAGGATTTATAATTGAATATGAATCCTTCAACAGATATCTCGCAAAAACAACTTCAAACATATCATAGGAAATATTTTATTGAAAAACGCTCGAATGCTGGCTGCACTTTCAAACCAGCCTGAATTTTTATCGCGAGGAAAATATTGTGCAAAAAAAAACTATTTTGATATTACGAAGATATTAAATGTTAAGGAAAGTGGATTAGACACTATTCAAATTAATTTAAATTTGTTGCAGTGGAACTGAATGAGGTATCAATTAATTCAAAAATAAATTACATGCTTTTGACATATAATTTTATCTGTGAATTTTATGATTCAAGAAGTAATTAAACGAAAATAGTCGTTTTCACTAAAGATATAAGTCGAAATAGGCAGCGTGAAACATACGAAAAAGAAAGCGTATATCAATTTATATTTATCTTACGTAAAATTTTTGTAAAGGATCCCCTGCAAATTTCTCTGAATTTATAAAAATAATAAAATAAAAATTATGAAAACATTAAAAAATTTTTTTAAAATACTAGAAAACAAAATAAAAACTTCAAAATTTTTTTAATGAAAAATCAACAAAAAATTATTAAGTTTTTAGTTAGTGTATCCCTCACTAGATGGAGATAGGTGCGCACACCTATATACAAAGTTGACTTTTGTAACGGCGTTCTTTCTTTTCTTCCATTCCACATCTTAAATAAGAGGCAAGAGATTTTAAGCCCTTCTTTTTAGACTTTGTTTAAAAGACTGTTTTGAATTTCTTCTTTGTGGATAAATGTTTTTCTTTCCAATTTATTCCGGAGTGGGTTCAGGCCTTAGAGGGAAATTATTATTAAATTTAGACCTTAAAGTCTGTTTCTTCTACAGAAAACCTATTCTGGTTTTGAATCTGCATGGATGAATGGCCTCTGATGACGTCATCCACCAGATTCTTATTCCTCATCGTTGTTTGTTATTATTTTTGTATTTTTAACTCTTTCAAAATTAAAACTTCCCTTAATTTGTATTTATATATTTGTACAATTTATAATCTACTTAGAAATTTATGAAGAAGGCACTTATCTTCGTAGAACTGAAATTAAAAGATGTAATCCAAAGCCGCGGTGATTTCCATCCATTCGGAGGAACTTTTTATTCAGTGCACTTACAACATCGTATTCTAAAATACCAAAACAAAACCAAGACTTAGTCTTTACTGTAAAAAAATAATACTCATAAAGGTAGGGGTGTCAAACTCAAATGCTAGTTTATATGGGCCGAAAAAAAAAACATATTGAAGCGCAGGTTTGTTTCAAAAATCTATACTTATAAAAGGCAATGTTTGTATGTGTATGTGTGTGCGATGTCCAGAAGAATCTATCGCACTTACAGCTTTGAAATTTGGCACACAGGTAGTCGTAATGGTGACACAATGCACCTCGAAGCCAAAATTTTAAAATTTAATCTCGAAAATTTTTTATTTAATGTTTTGTGTTATTTTGGGTCATTTTTGGCACGTTTACGGCTGTGGTATCTTTTCTAATGATCGTTGAAAGACAATCAATGCACCATCGAATAGAACAAACAATTTTCGTTGTAATGGAGTTTGTTTTGAATTTCCAACATAATTTACTGAATTTTGAGAATTTTTTAAAATAATAGTCACTTTTCATTTAAATTTTTAACTTTCAGTTCTTATTTTCTCGCATCCGACGTTCTAATAACGCTATCATTTCAATTTTTTCTAGGTATAAACCGGAATATTTATCCTTGTTTTAAAACAAGAATGGTTAAAATATCTTTTTTCTCCGATTTTCTATGAATTTTTTTATTGATCAGTTCAAAACATTTTCTCTCGCATATCCGAATCGAAGTTTTCGACCGACCCAAGGTTACTCTCAGTTCCCAGAATACATTTCTACTATCCGATTGGCTGGCGGTACCAAGCGAAAGTCACGTCATACTTTCGATTATTTTATTGCGTCAGCTAATCTTAATTATTTTATTTTACTGATCCAAGAACCACTTGATTTATTTGTTTTATACTTTTTGATAGTCGCGCATATACGCTGATATCTTTAGTTTAAGGAACACGTTATTCATCTCTCTCAAGTTCCTGCGTGTACTTTCACTAAAAATCGAGGGCGAAATCAATGATATTGTTACAAAGCTATAAAGTCGTTTCCCTGAGATGCTAGACTTGGCGATAAATTTGGCGACCTTGGCGACAAATTTGGCGACCATTTTGGCGACTTGGCGGCAAAGTTGGCGACAAACAGAATTTTCTAGAAGGACCTCGAATTTTCAAGCTATTTCTATTGGTTTCATGAACTTTCTAGAGATTATGTCACTTCCTACGTAATGAAGTCACTTCCTGTTGAAAAGTATAAAAGGCAAGCTCTCAAGCCAAGAAGTTGAGTTGGAATTTGACCTGCAAGCAAGCTGGTGAGTTAACAAGAAACCTTTGAGCATTGTGTTGAGATTTATTGGTAATTCTCTGTTGTGAATTTTTACTAGTGCTGTATTAATACTTGTGCTACGTTTCTTTGCTTGAGAATATTTGTAAAATAAAGAGCTTTATTTTTTTAAAATCCTGCTTATTGGATTGCATTCACGTACACCCACAAAGTAATTTTGTCACAATATATATGGTTTTATTTCGTTTTCAAAACTTTGGGCTTTTTAAAAAAAATTCTTGAAGTCATTATGCCACGGGCAACGCCGTGCGCGTAATGCTAGTACAGTACAAAAAAGAAAAATGTTAAGGTTTTCGTCCTGACACTTGTCATCTCTTCTCTGTAAAATCTTTCCTACCTCGGAGGATATCTTGTCCGTAGTGGTTATTTTCAAAACTGATCCAAAGTTAATGTCAGTAATTTTGGATCTTACAGAAGACTAATTCCCTTTCAAACGTGAAAATCATTGCTGGCACCAATTACTACTTTCAAACATGAAAATAATTTCATATGCCAATTTAAGAATATTTTCAAGCCTGGCTGGCAAATATTTGTAAAATTCAGGCTTCCCAACTTCACTGAATTTTGCCTTCAAATATGAATAGCACTGGATCTCGATTGCCTCGTTTGCATATGATTAGATACTGATTCTATACCTGCTACAAAGTCCAAGAAAGCAAAGAATCGTTATTGATAATAATGCATAATTAGAAGTTTAAAAATTAAGCTATGAATTCTTTATTAAAAATTTTGGCATATATTGTTATGTTTGCTAGGTCGGAAAAATATTCTGCGCAGAAGTCCCCTTCTAACTTTGGTGCTTTACTGCAACATGATTGTAAATGGCAGAATTTCAGGTTTTACACTAAACGATGCAACTACCTTCATGGAATCAAAAACGCAAAAACAAAGTAATCTCAACAGAGTATGCAGAAGTCCCCTTTTAAAATCGAACGGTCCGATAAAAACAACGAAAAATGACTCAATGCAGCTCGAAGCCGAAATTTTAAAATTTAATGTAGAAAATGTTTTATTTAATGTTTTGTGTTGTTTTGGTTGATTTTTCGCACTCATTTCTCAATAGAATGGTTTCGAATAATTGTACGACAAAAATGGATACACCATCGGAAAGAGGACGCAATTTTCGTTCTAATGAAGTTAGTTTTGAATTTCTAACGTAATTTACTGAATTTTGAGAATTTTTTTAAAAATTGTCAGTTTTGGCATCGGAATGTTATATTTGTTTTTAAATTTGTTGCATCCGATTTTCTAATAACACTATTATTTTTAATTTTTTTCAGCTTATAACTAGAACGGTTCTGTCGGATTTAAAACAAGAACGGTTAAAATATCTTTTTCCCGTTTTTTTTAATTAATTTTTTCTGGGCGGTTGAGAGTTATTATTCTCGATCGAATTCCTCGCGCAGCACTTCTTCGGAACGACCCTGGCAATTTTGATTGGCGGACGCGCAGGATACGTCATGACCTTCACCTGAATGAATTACTTCGATTATTATTTTCGGATTCAATTTTATATTTTGCTTGCTATATAATAATCATTTTCACGTTCCAATTTTGTAATATTGTTTTGGATTAACGTACTCTGTACTGTAGGGCGAAAAAAAAAAAAAGCAGGAAAATCAAATAATGTGTATCTTTTATTTTGATTTTGTTTTCAGAACTTTTTCATGCCATTGTGGGCGTTTTTTTTTCTTCACTGTTTTAAAGTCCTGATTCCACGGGCAACGCCGTGCGCGTACTGTTAGTTTTAAATAAAGGAGAAATGTTCCAGTTATTAACCTAAAAAAATGAAAATGACAGCATCATTGGAACATCGAATGCAAGAAATTAAAAATGTTAGCAAAAAATGACTGTTATTTAAAAATTTCTCAAAATTCAGAAAATTACATTAGAAATTCAAAACAAACTTCATTAAAATGAAAATTGTTTTTTTCTATCCGATGGTGCATCGATTGTTTTTCAACGATCATTAGAAAAGATACTACAACCGTAAACGTGCCGAAAATGACCCAAAACAACACAAAACATTAAATAAAAAAATTTCTAGATTAAATTTTAAAATTAGGGCTTCGAAGTGCATTGAGTCACGATTACGACTACCTGTGTGCCATATTTCATGGCTGTAAGTGCGATGGTTTCGTCTGGACATCGCGCGCGCACACACAAACATTGCCTTTTATAAATACAGATGTTCCAAAACATGCTGACGTCTGTTAAAAGGATTTCTAAATTATTAAATTTTTCGGAAGTCAAAGCTGCCGAACAAGACAGTTGCAAGTGTACACAAACTGCTCTGTACAGCTTAATTTTGCAGCATCAGTGAAAAATAAAATCGTAAAAAGAAAATTAATTCGCTTTTTTCCAATTTAATTGAGAAAATGACTGATGTACAGAAATAAAATCATAGTTCAGGTTTTAATACATTTACATTTTTGGTGTTGAAAAATTCAAAAGGTTGTCAAAATATGTTTAACTTGACACTTCTGTTTGAACATGTTTACACGATCACAGCAGTAATGATATGTAAAACGTCTAGCGGGTATACATGCCCATAGCAGCGAAAGGGAAAAAATATTCAAACCTTAGTCTGCGGAACATATTTTTTTTCACTTGTGAAATAAAGGCACACGTAAATATATTTAACTATTTTTAATCTGTATAGATGAGGATCTGTTTTATTATGATATTGTTCTATTATTAATGTCACAATTGCAACAATAGAAAAAAAAATAAGGCACGCTATGTAACGTACTTGCATGATGCACATTTCTTAATAACAGACAATATAAGGTACTAGGGTAGAAACACAAAGAGTATGGAGTCAATTCATGAGGCAGTTACGTTTGAGTAACATGTCAAACGTAACTGTGCCAACATTTACCTGCTTCGTTGTCTTACGTTGCCATGACGTCACGTCCTTTTTCCTTTTGTAAGATGCACTGTTACGTTTTGTTAGTTACGTTTGAATAACATGTCAAAACGTAACTGCGCCAACATTTACCTGCTTCGTTGTCTTATGTTGCTGTGACGTCACGTCATTTTCCCTTTTGTAAGATGCACTGTGGAATATAAATTAAATTGGGGCCACATACTTGATGCGAATCGTGTCAACGTGAGTTGCCTCCACTGTATTTAGCAAAAGCGACTAAAACCAGAATAGTGACTTTTATTATTCTTTGGCGTATTTAAAGATGCGATATGCAATACGAATATAACACTTATAACGAAAATTTTTCTTAAATTTTAGGTGTGTTCCAATAAGTGGAAGTTATCCCGAATCTGGAATGAGAAGGCGGCGACCACCCGTATGATCCGTCCGAAGAACTCAGGAGAAAAGCTTGCAAAAACCTATAATAATTTAGTGTTTAAATAAATATGAAATGCTTTGTTTAAGGATTTTTGCAAGCAGATTTACCATCCTTTTAATATATCAAATGTCTAATATGGATATTGGAGCTTATTTATTGCAATCGATAATTACAATAATAAAATTTATTGTGCGTTTTATGCTATCTTTCAATTATTTATTTATTTATCAACCTACGCCGAACCGCTCACCCCAAGGATTTAGAGTGTTTACCGACCGAAAGAGAGAAAAGAGCAACACATAAGCCAAAAAAACTATCATATACATAAACAGAAGAATACAAAATAAGATATATAAACATAATATACAGAACTAAACATCAAATATCCATATCATGAGGAACAAAAGTAACCATGATAAACAAAAAATTTTGACAAGAATAACAAATAAAAACATGAATTTTAATGAAAATTGAGCAGAAAAATTACACAAAATACAACAGAGAAATCCGAAGCAAGAAAGATATTACAATGTCCCAGTGCTTATTATTTCCTTTTACAGCGGACATTAACTCTTTTCTAAGAACCTATTTTTAATTTGTATTGCACCGTGCTGCGCCATCCTATTCTGATGTATATAAGTCAGTATCCACCTCCGGACAAGGGGAATTCCTTTTGTCTAGTGGTTAAGATGCTCGACTCGGGACCCTAAGGTCTCCGGTTCAAAACTAAGTACTGCCAAAATGGTGACCCGGAAGAACAACTATTTTCAGTCCTCGCTAACACCAAAAATCAGATCAATTCCATCTTCTGCTACATTCACCAGATAGCAGCATTACACACACACACACACACAACTCCTACAGCAACGCTGCTCTCCCAATTCAAAGTCTAAGACACATTTCATAGCACAAAGCCTGCACGTACCTGCGCATACACAAGTGGGAGGCAACAATCTGCGCATATGCAAGCAGCACAATTATCGCTTCCTTGATATTCAGATAATATCAAACAAGCTGGGGGTTGCTCCTGTACCATGCTGCGTCATCCTATTCTGATGTATATAAGTCAGTATCCATCTCCGGACAGAGGGAATTCCTTTTGTTTAGTGGTTAAGATTCGTGACCCAAAGGTTCCAGGTTCTGAAGCACGTACTGCCAAAAATTTAAATAACAAGACGCTCTTGTCCTAGAGGATGTGGGATGAAAGGTTACAGACTTCCCACACGGGTTTCGGCTTAAGAAGGATAATGCAAAGCAGTTGACTCCGTGGTTAAATCAGAGAGCGAAAAACTGTTTTTGTGCTTTTTTTAAAAACCTTCTTCTATAGTAAATGTTTGCAAAATGTCTGCAAATGCACAAGCGCGAAGAGTGCATTAACTCAGGAAAAATGTCCGAAATATTTGGCTGGCCCATCCTAGAATATTTCGAATCCGCCAATGAAAATGTATCGTTATTTAAAATACGCAAACCTAATCTCTTCTTAAATAACCTACTATGTGGATTTCATTATTCTAGAATTATATAAATTTCATATGCATAAATTGTATTACTTACATTTTATGACGATAATTGCGAACTTCGCTCGCATGATATCCATGATAATTTAAAACATAACTTCTCTGATATATTAAATATGAAAAATTTTCATGAAGCCAACCTATTATACAGTGAAGAAAATAAAAGGAAAATTAGGAATGCTAAAAAATGAGACGGTCCAACCAATCGGCGAATTCATCGGCTTGAAGTCCAAAATGTAGTTTTCTTTACGGCAACAATTTAAAGGGAGGGAAAAAAACCTACCAAAGGTGTGGTGTCCTGGAGCTCAGTTTTAACTGCACAGATGTTCATAGGTAAGTTCATAAAAAATATTTTCTATACACAACAGGACTATCATTTAAAGAATAAATTAAAAGCATCTGGATGAAATAAGGCGATAAACAAAAACCTCGGCAGGGTCGTCTCATTAAAGTTCAAAGAAGGCAAGTTTCGCTCAAACGTCCGGTTCAGACTTCAATCTCGGCAGGACAACACTGCCAGACAGACAGCCCTGCCAGCTCTGTCTCTTAGAATCATCTGCGGTCTCACCGTCCAGTCAGTTATAAAAGAAAGAAAAAGTCTGTATATCCCGAATTCCCTCGCACACTTTTCCAGAGCGTCCCCAACCAATCCGGTCATTTGACCACCAGTGTTCATCTTCAGAAGGCGACCGATGTCTGGGAGAGCAATTAAAATTCCATTCTCAACAGCGGGGTCCGCCGTTGGTCATGTGGGTGGTAGTACGAAACAAAGGTGTGCGAAAAAGCACCGTAACAACCATACGCCACGAATCATACAAACAAACAAAATCAATACAAACATGCACTCAAAGATGAACTGCTTTTGCGACATGAACAATACAGTATCAGATAACAAACAAACAAAAAAATCACTCTCTTCAAACGGTTGCGCAAAACAAAACATCACTTTCGGCATGCTATTACAAAAAATTTGTGTTAAGAGGGAATAACTACGCAATCTTATGAGAATTTTAAGATATAGTCTTTTTGTCCCATCTATCCAAAAATAAAATCAATGCGTCAGTTTTGTTTTGTAATTTTATTTCATTTCGTTCGCATACCTGCTTTGAATATTTTGTATTTCATTACTTCTGTTTCCTTAATTTCCCTTTGGCTATAGTTTTTTTTTTCCGCGTTAGCTAAACAACTCGGAAATTTGTCTACCGATAAAAACTCTCGGTATTCAAATCTTATTTCAACCATCTCGAGAGGACGAAGACTTGGGTTGAATACCAATACAATTTTTATGAATTTGTAATCGAAGAAACGAAATAAAAGAACATTAACAAAATATGGCTTCGTTACAAATGCTTTGCTTTCTTTCCTTTTTTCAGAAGGCATGTTTTGGAAATATGAAAACTGTCAGGCAACAGATGGTGAGATGCTGTACTAGTAGAGAAAGCTTAGAGTAGCTATAGAAGAAAAAAAAAAAAAAATTAGGAATGGCATTTTGACTGCATTTGTCAAAGACGCTAAAAACCTATTTAGTAGAAAATTATGCAAAGCTGCGCAACAAATATTTAAAGAGCCTATCGGAATAGCGTCTGTTGGACTTTCCAAAATGAATTACGAATTTCAAATTATACTCTCCTCTCATATGAAATTTACGAACTGCTGAAAACACACACAGCTCAATTTTTCGATTCCTTCCTGATCGGAATGTCATCAGTTTCTTTTGGCTTAGAAAAGATCTCTTTCAACAGATGAATATTATTTGTGCAGAGCCTACTCGTTAATTGATTTACGCAGAGTGCTGTATGAAAAAATAGAATGGCGGAGAATCAACAGGTTCATAAGAAGTTTCCCAGATCTTCACCAAATAAACTATTTGATAAATACTTTTGCACAGCATATAAAAGAGCGCTATTGTTTTCGACCAAGAAAAAAAAATAAAACCCCTTGCCTACAGGAACAGAAACCAACTTTGCTTTTGTGTGTTGTATAATATATATAATAAAAATTAATCAAATCACACAAAACCCAAAAAAATCAGCTTTTCAGCAATACCAATTTTATTTCCGTACAACTTTTTCTCCAATTTTATTAAATTTGTAAAATACTTTAAAGTATATTTTACAATATTTTTCATTGTTAAGTTAGTGCGTTAACATTGTTGCAGCATGCAAATTAATTAATTTGCATGCTACAACAATGTTAAATTATATTTTTATAAACACATCATCATTGCTATAATTGAGAATTTTTTTAAAAAATAGTATAAAGACGGACAAATCGAGCTTAACACATTATCATGTTACGATATTTAGGACAAGAGGATCGAATCTCCTTTACTTTTTACTGTCACAAAATTTACTTTTTATAATAAACCACATCAGACAGCCAGCACAAAACGATGACTAGTCAGAACTAGCTGTATTGTTCTTGTGAAATATTAACAGAAAAAAGTTTCCATTTTTACTTTCTCGTATACGAAGAGAAAGTATTGTAATCGTTAAAAAATTCGAACTCGAGATTTTGACGAATCTCCACGTTTTAGACCTCCCCGAGTCCGAAAAACACAATTTTGGAATTAAGTCTGTCTGTGAACACGATAACTCGAAAACTATTAGAGCTACGGGGATGAAATTTGGTATGTGGTCTTTAAACATAATTTGTAGGTTTCTATCAAATTTTGGACAAAAACCGTCAATGGGAAGTCTGTCAGTCTGTATGTCCACTGTAACTCAAAAACTTGAATAGCTAGATGGATAAAATTTGGTACACAGTTTTATCGTCATGAATGTAGGTCCGTATAAAATTTTCGGCCAAATCCATCGAAGGGTTGACTGTCTGTCAGTCTGTATAATCACATACTTGTATCTCATAAGCCCTTTGGCTTAGATAAATATAACTTGCGATCACGGATGCTAACATTAATTATAGATCTGTGCCCAATTTTCATCTCAATCGGTTAAAAAACAGGTGTTCAAATTGCATATTTAGTTCAAAATGCACATTACGGCTGTGTGTTGGTGAGCGTTTCGCTTATTTCACTCAAGTTAGTATAGTTGGCATTTGACCTTGGAGGTTTACGAATTGAATTGTAGTGAGTTGCTCACACGCGCTTCGGAAATTATGGCAACCCCCTGAACCTTAACTTCGTTCAGCCATTCTCCAGCTGGAAGGTATGGTGAAATCTTGTGTGATATATGTAATAAGATTTCATACTCAAAAACGTTAAATAAAGTTGTGGTACCTCAGCTCGCGTAAAAATTTACAACATACGCAATTTTTTTTGCAAAATATTAAGTTTTGGAAAATTCACGTTTCATTGTAAATCACCATTCATAATTTTTTTTCTCAAAATAACCAGGCCTTTGGTAAATACCCCAATAATATTTACCTACCCACTGGGTGTTTACTCACCCCACATTACTGGTCGTATGCGAGAAAGTTTCGGGGAGGCCACTCCCGTTGGTCCATATTGAAAAACGAGTAAAGTTTTATATTGTTACAAAGTTGTAAAATAGTTTCCCCGACATGCTAATCTTGGTGACAAAAGGAATCTTCCAGAAAAATTATGAATTGTAGTCCCATCTCTACTAGAAGCGTGAAATATCAAGAACCTTCTAGAAAGATGTGACGTCACTTCCTGTTTGAAAACGTATAAAAGCAAGCTCTCAAACCAAGAGTCAGTCAGACTTTGGTCAGCATATAACTGGTGAGCTAATAAGACATTGGGTGCTATTGAAAGTGCTGTGACTGAGATTTAGTAGTGATTACTGTTGTTAATTTATACAAGTGCTGTGTAGTTTTGTTACCTGTGCTTAGATTTTTGATAAAAAATCTCTGTGGTATGAAGATTTATTTTTTTTATCCCGCTGGTTAGATTACATTCACTTACACCCACCAGACGAATTTTGTAACAATATGCTATGAGCCGAATAAAAGTGTTTCAGTATTTGGTTGATTTCATTCAGTATTTTTATTGAAGGACTCAAACTTCCACTTTCAAAATGAAATTGCATTTGTGAGTCTCATAATGAATCTGATGGATAGTATTTCAAGAGAAAAGAACAAAACTGCATTAAAATAAAATTTTATTTGTACAGCTTCTTATGATACAAATGTTTTATTTACATTTAAAAGACTACAATTGGCCACAGTAAAAACTATCATCTTCCCTTCATATGTCTATTTATTACAAATAAATAAAGCAGCATCATTCTCTTTCTTTCTGCTTAGATTATAAAAGTATTGGAAAAAAACCATTGAAAAATTACAATTTTATCCACAATTCTGCAATGGTAACATTCATTTTTTAAAGGTTTTTCTTTAAATTCGTAAAAAAAATTTAAAATTTTGCAACTTTTTATACTAAATGAAAAATTGAACTACATTATACATTTACCATTAAATAAAGTTGTTGTTAATAATTTATTTGTTTTAAAAGTTTCAGTCTAAAGTTTAAAAAAAAGTTTTAGGCTGCATATAATAAACAGATGAATACATACAGAACTAATAACTATTTTAACAACTTCCCTATTCATACTTGAAACATTTCCCCATATAAACTCTAAATATACATATTCATACCAGATAAAATCCACACATGTAAATAAAGGCGACATATGTCAATGTTTTTTTTGCTTAATTTTTAAAGTTCTTTACATCTACTGAATGCTATTACGAAATTAGTCCAACAAAAAAAATGGCGGACATTTTCCTAATAACATTTAAAATGCTTAAGAAGAAAAAATTTTAAAAAATGAGTATTTTTATTTAGTAAAGAACAAAACAAAGATAAAACGAAAACAATAGTTTAAATCGTGAAATTTCAACAGAATGACTGGGGAAGGGGATCCAAGTATTTGCAAAAAGAAAGAGAAAATCCAAATTTATATTCATTCGAGTCGTATAAATTCAAATTCTTTTTCATCCCCATGGATAGGTCACATAGCACATGCATACATTTCTC
>BGPR01004370.1:3302-45507 GCA_013235015.1 Araneus ventricosus | reverse complement strand
TTTTTCATCCCCATGGATAGGTCACATAGCACATGCATACATTTCTCGTCATAATTCATACCGACACTTCGCTTCAAAATTATTTTTCATTTTAAACAAAAGAGTAATACTGGAAAATTACAACCCGTATCTGATGTTCAATATTCATCAATAGAATTAGGAACTTAGAAGACAAAGTTTCCAGGAACAGAAAAACGGTTTTTCGTGGGCCTGGTCTTTCCACTGATTTCATCACTAAGCAATTATCCCATTTTTCCATATTAATGCATGTACATTTTGATATAATCACTGTACTTTTAATCAGAAATAAATTGATGTTTTAAATCCGTAATCCTCCTTTTCGGCAGCTCCAGGCCCACAAAGTGAGTGCTCGCACAAGTCAAGATCTTGTATTTGAGTTAATAAAAGAAATTTGATTTTGGAGAAATACTACTAATAAGTTCAAAAAAATGGAAGTTCTCCTGAAGACATGCTTAATTCTTTTTAGTTACAACAGGTATTAAAATATACTTTCAATTTTGGAAAAATCCAAACAAACTATAGGCAGCGACAACTCAAATTGACAGAATAGGAAGCCTACGGGTTTATTACAATCTATATAAATAAAAATTCATAAATACTGATCATTCTCAGATAGAAACCTTTCACACTTTTGCGCATGCAGAGTTGATTTCACAAAAATAGGAGTGAAGTGAAAAATGGAGGGGGAAATATTTACATTTTACTTAGCATGACATAACAAAGAGCTCCGTTAAAGTGCTCATCTTACTCATTGCCTGTCACCCCTTTCCATAGTAAAATCGTCCAAAAGGGCTAATCTCGGATTTTTGACAGAAATCAAAAATACCAAATAGACTTCTATATATTTTGCTCACAAATGTTATGAAGCACGAGGAAAATTTTAGTGAATGTTTCATGGAAGTTAATTAAATAATAAATTTTCTCATTAATTAAAAACTGTTTCCACAAGTAGATAAAATTATTTTATACTTAATGTTGCTATCCCTATAGAAAGAAAATATTGTAAATATTTTGAATCTTGTTATTTATTTGTTTTCAAATAGCCACTCATATTATTTAATTAAATTTTGTATCATTCTTTAAAAATTATAAGTAACTTTTTGAAAAAAGTGGTGTTTGGTGGCACAGTAATCATTATTCTGAGTAATAAAATTGCATATTAAAAACCCGAGTAATAAAACTGTGTATTAAAAAATTAAATTTTTTACGTTTCTAGTTGATATTTCTACAGCTTTAAAAAGATGTAGAAACAAGTGCATGCCATTCAGACGTTATTTGGTTTTCAGCAGTCTGCATACTGCCAATTTGAGTTGTTATTGATTACAGAAAAGCCATCAATGTTGAATGGTGTGAAATTGGACAGCAAAGTTAAAACATATAAGAATGATTTTAAATTATATCAGTAAAGGCTAAGGTTTTAATGAGAAATTAGTCAAAAGAAAATAAAATTTGACACAAGCGACAGAAAAGTAGTATTAAAAATTGAAAGAAGATATCATTTACACATGCCAGTTTGATCATTTTATCTTCTCCAAAACCACATCCACTTATTTTCAGTCCTTACGATACATAAAAATGAGTTTTAAAAAAGTTTCCATGTGAGACACTATTGTTAAAATTGTGTCACTCCTATATGCATAAAATTCCATACATCTTAAGCAATGAAATGTTTAAACAAAGAGTTAATTCAGGAGAGTTAAGGATGGATGCATAAAAAAATTAAAATATTTTGATGAAATGTATGCTATGTTGCTAAAAATATATACAAATGATTTAACATCAATGTAAAAAAAAAAAAAAATGAATCAATGACACTTTACAGTTAAAAAATTATGAAATATTAAAATCATTTGCCCCCATTTTGTAATACTTCTTAAGTAACTTCTTTACCTAATGCTGTTTACGAATAAATGTTATTGTTCATAAACATTTATGAAAAACATTTAAAAACCCCTCTGAGCATCACAAGCTCAAATACAATATTTAAAAAATTTGCTCTGTTAAAATATATCATTGCGTAATTTTCTTGCAAAGAAATCAGCATTATGTTTTAAAAAATTGCAAGTTCAGAAATCTGCTTATTTAAAAACTGTTTCATGGAAAAGAAGTACAGAAGAGTCCACTTTATCTGAGCTACTATAATTTTAGTTACTTACAATTTTTAAGAATAAAGTGCAAATATGTATATATATATCTATTGCATATATTCTACATAAACATATGTAACATTTTCTTTATGTATTTAAACAATCGCATCATTTTTTTTATGGGTGGGCGTGCCTCAAAAATTAATTTCATTCTTGGGCAGTTAATATAAGTCAAATTTGAATTAAATTACTTATCCATAGAGGTGTTGTAAGTTTTCCAAATGTTAGCAGGTTATCTGAGATCCAATTTTGTATTTAATTTCTAACCTGTATAACTTAGTAAATGCCCCCCCCCTTTTTTTTTTATCTGAGCCCCCCCATTTTCAAGTATCTTTCATCCAGATTAGCTCATATAATTAGGACTCTACTGCACATCTCAAAAAGTTAAGCTATACAGAATCCACAGCTTTAAGTCCATAATAAAGCTCCCAGAAAAGTTAACATTTTAAAAATAACACAAGAATATAACACAGTTTGTAAAAATAACAAACTGATGCTAAAGACTAAAATTTATAAATGAAAATAACAACAAAAGTACATATCTACCTACAAATATATACTTTTTAAAACTTACGAAAAAAAAATTTCCACCATTTTTCCCTCATGAAAAATACATTTACAAGTATTAAATTAGTATCAAAAAGTTGTTATTAACTGATTTAAATGCCATGAACCAATACATTTCACAGCATCCAATTATGTCATGATGTTAATTAAATTTAAACCATTTTATCTCTAGACAAAACTGTAGTTAAAATGTCTAACTATTCGTTTCTGAAAACATAATTAAAAAATTTGCATATTATAAATGGAAAAATTTAATAAAACTTTCAGAAGTAACCCCAATATTTTTAAAAATTAATAGTAAAATGCAAACATTTTCGATTATGAACCTCTGAATTTTCATTTATAAATCCTATCTAATGCATTGTTTTTCATTAATCTTTTGCAACTTGAATAAGTACTGTTTATCTTTTTTGAAACCTAGTATCGAAGACCTTAAAAGTTCTCAAATAATTATCAAAAGCAATCAAATAATTGTCTGCTTGGAGGGTTAATTAAAAATGGCATATGAATTAAAATATGTACATATATATGATGTTTTTTCAGGACCACTGAGAACTTTAGAGGCATGAGCCTCAACTAGATTATCACTGCTTTTTTCTATAAATAACTCTCACTGCTATATAATATAGACTCTAAAAAGCTGTGGAATCTGCATTAACATATAAGAATAGGTACAAAAAATAAGCCCACAATGCTGTCATGGAAGCATAAACAGAATAATTTTCACTCTTATGACATAAATGAAATTTTGTGAGCAATAGACCAAATAGCGATTTTTATTGCCAACTATATAAAGTCCTGTTTTTAAAATATGTAGAAAACTAAGATGACAGAATACAACAGAGCATACTAGCACAGAAAATGAAACACAGTTAGAGCCATTAAGTAGTCTAAGTAGAATAAAACCAGTAAAAAGTCAAAAATTAAAATAGAAAGAAGCTGCACAGAGTAAGGCATCTTTTAAGGCACTACTAGTCAGGTCAAGTGGACGGACACAGTATTTTATGACAAATATGCAACTCTAGCCCTAAATCATACGTTTGACAATACTTCCTTCACCCATACACGATACAAATCCTTTTGTCTATATAAATGAGAAATGTTTTCAGTCAGCAGTATAAAACACAGCAAAAGCAAGTGCTTACATCGGCGATTAATTACTTCCATAAAACTGAAACCCAACAGGCAGGAAAAGTAACACAGAAAAAACACGAGTTAAAACAATACAAATACCAGTAAAACTTAACATTTACAGAGCAGATTTTGGAAAAACAGAATTTATACAAAAGGAAGGCACAATAACTTGTCAATCTTCAAAACAAATGAAGATAATTTTCCATATAAAATTTACTGAAAATTTTATATTACAGTTTTTCAAATAAAAACGTTTTCAAATATATATAATCCATTATTCATGCTTCAGTTATTCCATGAAAGGTATTTGAAAAATATTGTTGCAAAAAGGAAATATTTGTACATATTGTATAAAACAAATTAAAATTATATTGTAAAACACAATAACATGACACAAAGAAAAAATGTTAAAACATGGATGCTATTTTAATGACAGCTATAACAAGAGTTATGTGAAATTTCTGACATTTCATTAAAAGATGCATCGTTTTATTCCAATACATCAATGAGGTAAAAAATAAAAATTTTCCAAATAATGGTTTGAAAGATTTAGGCATCTGTGTATATTTTTCTTTTTTTGGACTATATACCATCCCATTCACTGTAAAATTACTACTTTTGAAGCACAGGGTAAAATCTTGGCGAAAAAAGTACTTTTACTGACTGCAAAATAAAAAAATAAACAATTTATTTTAATACAATTTAGTTTTGAAATCATTTTAAGACAAAGAGGAAGCAAAATTTGAAAAGAAAGTTTACTATACTTTTATATTCAACACTTTAACTGTGGGTGTGGTTTATAAACCACATGTATAAGAAAGTACCCTAATTAAAGGGTTAAATTAGATCAAAGCTAAAGACAAGAGAGATTTTTAAAATAACTTCTGCATAATAATTTAGAATTTTCAAGTCATTTGAAGGAATTGAAAGAAAATAATGGGGAAAAAAATAACTAGAAGTTCCTCCAGTAATTTTTACTAGACTTTACTTCTGCTTAAATACTTACACAAAATTAGACTTTCTTTCATTAAAACATTTACCTTTCCTACCATTTTTTTTTTTACTAACCTGAAAAATTTGCAAAAGTAAACAATTAAACAGCAAGAAAAAAAAAACATTCTGTAAAATTTTTTTTTTTAAATAAGAATATTATTAACAAAATTACAAATAAAAACAATGCAGTCATTTTCTATTCCTCAGTGTTAATGAGAAATTCAATATGTATGATGCTTGAAATAGAAAGGCCAGTTTTCTTCATAAAATTTATAAAAAGGAGAGAGATATAAAGTTAAAGACAAATATTGTTACTCTCTGTATCGGTGCTAATTAGAAACAAATGTAGAAAGAAACAATTGGCATTCATTAAAACAATTTCCTAAAACTATTCCAAATGAATAAAAGGGAAGAAAACATATTTTAAGGCACTTATTATCCTTTATTAATTCAATATTTTTTATCAATTATTTTAACTTAAGATTCCAAATTTTAATTAATTAGAATAAGAACTTCTATCATATTCAGCACAGTTATATTTAAGAAAAGCAGAATATTTTTTTATATAGCTTGCTATTGTAAACAACAGAGAAGTTCATTTAAGTAATGCAAAAGCATTATTATTTATTTCACACATTTAATCAATTCGAAATTTGACAGTTTTTAATATACATTGTCTTAGAATACAAAACATCCAATCAATACATTGTATAGTAGACTGTAAAAATAAAAATCATAAGGCTTCTTATATGCTGAAAATAAACTTCTTTGGTTTTTAAAAAAAATCAAACATCAAGTTTGCACCAACCACTAACTATTATTAAACACTGATCTTTACAAACATAAATATCTACACAAAGCATAAAAATTATTACAGCTTTAAAAACCTTTGGAAAACAGTGAATTTTTTAAAAAAACATTTCTAAAAATGAAACACACAAATGAATAAAAACAAAATGAACTTCACTAACTATTAAATTTTAGCTCAATAAGATGTATATTCAGAATTCTTATGTTTTCTGCCTCATATATATATATGTTATGGTCAATGTGAGTAACCAATTATTAAATATAATCACAGCAGTAATTATATATAATTCCCAGTCACTATATAAATTAACTGCATAGAAACATCTAGTTATTATATATAATTACCACAGTGGTTATGTATAATAACTGATTACTCACACTGACCGTAAAATATATACAAAAATATAAAAATACGTTGTTGAATTTTAAGCTAATTAAAAAAGTTGCATATTTCCACTCAAAGGAATTTAAGTAAGATTTAAAATCATTTTTAATTCTTTAAAATAGATTAAAATTAAAGCATCCGAACAGAGTATTAATGGCATAGTGTTTTTTGTTGTATTTTTAAAAGTACCAAAATTGGCAAACCAGAAATTTCTGTACTATAATAACACTAAGTCATTCACAAGCACATGAAAACAGTTCACTCTCTAAAAACTCTCAAAATTCAAAAGATTTCTGAATATATGCTTTCACTTCAGGTATCTAATCAACAACTAATTGCTAATGCAAGAAGAACATTTTTGTTAATGAAACTAAAAGATAGGAGAATATTCAAATATCTGGAATCGAAAAGAATACAGAAAAACAAAAACTAGGAAAATTCTGATCTGAAGAGACCTGAACAATTACTGATAGAGATCAAAATAAAATTTAGAACTATAACAAATTAATCAATATCATAACCTACATCTTTTGGTGCATATCTAGGTGCGGTACAACCATCAGAATTTAAATAAACTTCCAAAATACCAACATGATTTTCTGAATAGCTGAAAAAGAAAACATATGCGTGTGTTAGATAATGACTAGAAAAAAATCAGAACTTCAGATTTGCAGTTAAGTTCTTACATTAATCAAAATTCAAAATATTTACACCACCTTAAAACTTTAAAAAGTTACCTTTCTAACAATATATATAAAAAAAATCTGTATAAATTTTTCTCTAAATAAAGAAAATTAATAAATATTAAATATCATTTTTAGAATTATTTTTAAACCTTATAATGAAAATCACAATATTTCTATTGTTTCATTAAAATTTTAACTATGCATCTTTTACTTTGTCAAAGCTCAGGGAAAAAACGGTTCATTTATCATTTGAGCTTTTAATTTAATTTAACTATTTTTTACTTTTATATTAACTTGACTACATCCATACTCAATAAATTATACAATATTTTCAAACACCGGTTTTTACATTTGAAAAGAAAAATTTATGCTATTTATCTTAAATTGGTGAATTCTGTTCTTTCAGCTTTGTAGTGCTTGCAATTCAAATGTCTATTTATTTTCTTCATCATAAGCAAGAAAAAAAAATATTCTTTTAGCAAAGTACTCTTCATGGCTCTTAGATAGGAGAATTTTGGCGATTTATCATTCAAAAAACAGTTATTTCTTTGGCTCTATCCAAAATATATTTTGAATGCAAATATTTCATAGCTACTTTAACAATTATTTTTTTCTGTTATTAGATGATTGGAACAGATGATTATTCATCATGGTTACAATAATTTTATAGTTATTTTAAAATACTTTGTTGCACATTTCAAGTAACATTTTTAAAACCTATTTATTTACCTACAACCTACTTATTTTCAAAATATTGTAAAAGGATATTTTGGAGATGGTCAGGTCAAACTACGGACTTTCTTGAGGCAAATACCATCCCAGTCATAGTTTCCTATATTATATACAGGCTGGTAAGGGAATATGAAAACAATTTTTTTGGATATGTCATAAAATTATTTTGAATTGTAAATAAACATTAGAGCATTGTAATTTTCTATTACAAATTAAAGATTTGTATTAGAAAATTGCAATATTATGATTTCTTATTTAGCTTTTCTAATTTAATTTCAATTATTTTTTTGCAACCTTAACAAACATAATTACAATGAAAATTAAATTACCCTTCTGTAATTAGTTTTAAAATTCACTTTTCTTGTTTTAGCATCATTTTTTAACTGAGATTTCAGTGATCTTATGGAATCGAAGGAGTAAAAAAAACATTCATAATCACATCCTATAACCATAGTTTGGTTGTTGTTCTACAAAATTTCAACTTTACTCAAAAAAGCACTTAGAAATGTGTCTGCTGCACAAAACTGCTTGAAAAATCAGTGTTAAATGTCCAATTGATGAATAATTAGGGATAAATGGTGTTATTTGGACTCAGCAACCTACTTCTGATCATAGAGAAATTCAGATACTGTCAATTTTTCAATATCTTTCTTTCTGCTCTTTTTTTATCCCCACCATCCTAACAGCTTATTCTTTGGATTTCTTTTTTAATAATTTCTCCTTAACATTTGCATAATTTTCTGCTTACTAAATATTATTCAAATGGTTTATCTATTGTTAGAACAAATCAATCATTCGCATAAAAGTAATTATTCTCTAGATAGAAAAATAAACATTGTATTGCAGTACATATTTAAATCAGAGATTTGGCATTAACTTGGAATTGGAACAAATTAAACAAGCATTAAACCTGCTAATTTAATATGGTTAAAACTGACTACATGACAACAAAAGTAAAAATTTTGGTTAACTGAAGTTGAAAGGCATTTTTTTAATTATATTATTTAGAAATATTTTTGTAGTACTTCCAGTTTCCGAGTAGAGCAGTTACCAATGAAACTTAAGTATGCTTAACTAATAATTTTTAAAAACTACATCAGTGTTTTTTAACAGTCAACATTTTCATTATTAAAATGTTAGATGCAGTATTAAGTAATTCTGGGTATTTAAATATTTGACATCTATAGAGGTTTAAATCTTTTCTTTCTTTAGGTGAAAGAAAAACTAGTTTAATAGCAAACTAAATATGACTCAATGATAGCTTTGAGCAATTGTAGTTACTAGAGAATACCTACCACAATTTCAAAATAGAAATAATCTAATCAATACTTACAAATGTCCAGTACGTCTCAAATACTCTATAACAGAAGGACGGAGTTTTGGTCCTCTAATACTGTGGAGGCCTTGGCCAGTTATAATGGTTAATTTTGTCAATGTGCCTTGAGGCCTTCGCTTTATTTCCAGTTTTCTCTCTCTCAGAAATTTCTCTAACATTGGTATTGCTTCTTGAACATATAATCCATGCAGGTCCAAAGTAAAGGAACCCAAAGCAGCATTCCTTTTGAAATAATGCAATAGTTTTAATGAGGAAATGTTATGCATATTTTCATAAAGAAAATACTCCGTGAAAAATCAGTAAAATTCAGTTGTAATGAGATTCAAAGAAACAAGAGCCTGACTCTTTATATTTGAGATAGTTTACACAAGTCCTACAAGAAAATAATTGACTTTCCAAAATGTTATAAATTAACTGATTTAGCAATATTAACTAGCCAAGTAACATATATATATATTTAAAACAATTTGGTAAAAAATATCTTCACCGAGTCAGGCAGCCTCAATCACTCGACCGATTTCGACAGTTTTTTTTCTCATTTGATAGGTTGTGGCATCTAGATATGTCATCAAGGGTTGCCTGCCCCCCACCAACCCCCATTTTTGAATGAAATCGAAAAAACATAGAGAGAATGTATGACGGAGAAATGTTTTTTTTTTTATTTCTTTCGAAAATGGGGTGTGGTGTGGGGCAGGCAACCCTTGATGACATATCTAGATGTCACAACCTATCAAATGAGAAACAAATTGTCGAAATCTGTTAGGTGGTTGGGGCTGCGGGATTTCTACAAGGTTTACCCCATAGACAATGTGCAGTGGAGAATTTTTTATTCGATTTCATTCGAAAATGGAGGGCGGTGGGGGTGCAGGTGACCCTTGACGAAATATCTAGATGTCATAATCTTTCATATGAAAAAAAAAAAAGATTGTTGAAATCGGTTGAGTGGTTGAGGCTGGCAGACTTGGTGAAGGTTTCTACCAAATTATTAAACCTTGCAGAAATCCCCCAGCCCCAACCACCCGACCAATTTTTATTTTATATGAAAGCTTGTAGCGTCTAGATTTGCAATGAAGGGTTGCCAGTCCCCCACCCCCCCATTTTCAAACGAAATCGAAAAAACATTTCTCCACCATACATTCTCTATATGCTTTTTCGATTTCGTTCGAAAATTGGGTGTGGTGGGAGCAGGCGACTCTTGATGACATATCCAGACATCATAAGCTTTCATATGAACTAATAAAAAAAAATTGTCGAAATCAGTCTGATGGTTGGGGCTGGAGAATTTCTACAAGGTTTACCCATAGACAATGAACAGAGGAGAAGTGTTTTTTTCTATTTCGTTCGAAAATGGAGGTGGTGTTGGGCAGGCGACCTTTCATTGCAGATCTAGACGCTATAAAGCTTCCATATGAAACAAAAATTATCGAAATCCGTCCAGTGATTGGGGCTGGTGAACTGTCTGAAGGTTTTACCATATTATTTTAAATATATAGATCCCAACAGTTCCATTACAATGGTGTATCAAAAATATTGTAAAATACCTATTGTAGGTGGTAGAGACTGTTTATTAAGGGTGATATCATTCTGTATTTATGCATCTGAAGACTTTCATGCCGAAATTTGTGAGAAAGTTATACAAAACATTACAACTAGAGGAGGTTTATTGACAGATTTTACAATTTTACAGGAATCTGTTGTCTACAAAGAATATGAAATCTACTTTGGTTATATGGTCTGTTACACTGATCTTCAAGCAGTATTTAAAATTGAAAAAAGTAGTGGCTGCGAGCCTTGAAGAAGCGAGGTGGCAGATACAGTGCTGAGCAAAGTGGGTGCTGGCCGCGAACACACCTGGAGGACGGCGAGAGCAGCTAGTAATTATTAATTACAAAAGATGTGATTAATTGCTGCTGTTAGATGCTCTCCTCTCTTTTTATGATGCAGTAATGATAAAACAGTTGAAGTCTTCTTAAATTGTGCATCACCATCCCAATTACCTCAACGATAATTTAGAATTGTAATGGGAATCGTGAAAAATTTCTGTGCCATCTTTTTCTTTCAGATTTTTCCATATTCAAGAAATCCATCTTGAATTTCTTTAAAATTTGCCAAATAACTGGTTTAATTTATCATTAATTAATGTTTCACCTTCTTTTTTTGCAGTTGTAACATGTTTTGTTTTTTTTTCCAGATGGAAATGGTGTTGAGAAGATTTTTTCCTCCCGAAAAGTGATTATGAGAAAAAAAAGTTTAAGAAGCCATCATATAGACTATTTTTTATTAATTTCAAGTGTTTATCTCTTCTCAAAGCTAAAATAGTTCTAGGCTTCTTGGTGTGCATATTTTCCTCACACAGCTTTTATCAATAACCATTTTCATCATGAATGTTAAAAATATATGTACCTCATGTATTGCTGATAAAGAAGGTCCAAAGGATAAAAAATCTATGAAATAAGCACGATTGTTTAAAACACCTTGATTTTCGAAACATGCACTGTTCCAACAGTGAGTAATTTTTCAATCAGAATTTGTAGGAATTATAGAAAAATTATAAAACTTTGCAAAGACTTTCTTTTGATGGACACAGACAATGAAGTTATTAAAGCTAATTTTTCATATTTTTGCAATTTGCACAGTTTCAGTATTTGCCCTGGGCACCATTTTATGTAGGTACGCCGCTGTCTAAAACTGACAATTCATGAAGGTACAAGTTTAGTCACAGGGCAATGTGGGTCAATATTACGGGCAACAGATGGTCACTAAAAGAGGCTAGTTAAAAATTAATCTCTACAGGGATTAATAGAGTTAATCAATTTTAATTTTTGAACAAAAATAAATATTTAACCTAAAAAAATATATTAAAACTTTGTTTATATTAGTTTACACGTTTTCACTCAAAGCTCAGAATGTATTTTTTATGAAAACTCAACATTTTCTCATAGATTCTAGGGATGCTTTTATATAATATTAAATTATCCAAAAATTGTGAAATCTTCCAACTTTTAAAATATTTTAAAGGAAAATGAATGAAGCTATAAGTCTTAATTTCAATTTCAAATTTAAATGTTATGAGCATATAATGAGGGATAAACACTAACAAAAGATGGTACATTTTTAAAAACTACAAATTAAAAAATGTTCATATAGAAGAAGAAAAGTGATCACCTCTGTTCAGCAATTAATTCAGATGCAGCCTTATTTGCTTCTCTAAACTTTCTACGATGTTCACTAGCCTATAAAAAAAAGACTCAAAATTAATTCACCTTCAACAAAAGAATATATATACAATTGGCAAAAAAAAAAATCAGAATAGAAAAGCACAACCTTTTCCATGACTTTCAAAAATTCAAAGAATTTAATCAATATATTTAACTTATTCTCTAAAAGACTTAAAAATTACTTTATTCTAATTTCACAAAAAGAAAAGCTCATTTGGGAAATCATTAAAGTAATCACCTTCTTAAAAATAATTTATACAGAAGAGCAAAATTTGACAAAAAACTCATCTTAAAAACTACACTAATAGAATAGTAATAATAATTAAAGATTGTCAGATTTTGAATTAAAGTTAAACACTTTGATAAATGAAAATGAATACATATATTAGCAATCTGACACATTAACGCCACTGAATACCCCCTGAGCTCGGAACCCAAAGGGTTCCCTGTCAGTTGAATGGATCACTCAATACTCTGTAGCAGAGTACGGTGGCACAGCCATTTGATACAGAACACAAAAACAAATAACAATTGAAGATAGTTTTTCACCAGCCCACCAGATAAATGCATTTTTTGCCCATCCAGAAAACTTGCTTTTGAGTATGATAGTAGATAAAAGGGAGCATATAAAAGAGTCAGGTTTCAGAAGAATTATAAAAACTAGAAACTTAGCCTCTAAAAGAAAGTCAATCAGGAGTTTCCAACCACGAAACATCAATTTTCTAGCTACAGACTACACTGAAATGATTCACTGGAACACTACACTTTCTCCACCACCTTTGCTGCAAAGATTCACGAAGCAAGATATTTGGTCTAATGTTCAATCAGGTGGAACAGCGGCTGAGTGGAACTTTCACAAGTTCCCATGTCACACCCAAGCAGTGGAACGAGGTGTGAAGCTGGTAACCGAGGCATCACAGAAAGGCGCCGGTTCCGATTCCAGAGATGGTTTTATAAGAACTACACTTCTTTCAAGATCTTCAATGCCAGGTTTTTCAAGCAAATCTTATTTCAAAGTACCAAAAGAAACTTAAGGCAAGTAAAGGACTATATTTGATTACAAATTGAAATTTTACACAATCAGAAACAACTTTTGGTTTCAATGAGAATTTGTCAATTTTTTGTAAAAAAATGTGTTTTTTTTAGTGTAATGCACTATTAGCAAAGTATAAAATATATTATTTTTTTTTCATTAAATTATCTTTCCCACACTTTTTTCCACTAAACTGTACCTATAGTTACTTATAGAAATTATTTTTTTCCAGTTATTAGAAAAATTATGAAAATCGTATATTTTTGAAAAGTTTAGGATCTACGAGCTATCGCCAGATGTAAACAAAAGATTTTTTTTTTTTTTTTTTTTGCATTTAACCTATCTACCCTAGGCAAGTTTTCCACACTATAGAATTTTGAAAAAAAAAAAAGTTTTTTTTTTCGGCCCACCCTACTACATATGAGTCTGATTCTTGAAAAAGTTAATAATTATGGTAGAAAATCGGGCATTTTTGGTAAGAGTGTGGAAGAACAGCCAATAAAAGCGGCTTTGATGCCTTTTCTGAAAAAACAGTAATAGGGCCACTTCTACAATGGATTAAGACCCTAATGCATACACGATCCGCAGCCAAAAAAATCTTTAAAATCTGGAAATATGTTATGGACTTTATTGACAAATCTGATACTGAAAATCACTGTCTATAATATTTCATAACTTCGACTAGTGAAACTAAGTAAAGCAGATCATGAACCTGGAAATATTTTTAAAACACATCTAGTATACTTACAAACTAAGAAAGCTAAAGAAGAGAAGCTTTTGATACCAATCGCTACAGACAATTTACATGCAATGATATGAGTAGTAAATAAATATGAATGAAAGCAACAAAAACATGAATTGTTCTCAAGTTATGCTACACCCTCTACAAATGAAGGATACATACTGATTATGCTTAAGATGGAAAGAAGAAATTAGAATATTTATTTCAGTACTGTCCTTCCAGATGAAAAAAAGAATCTTAATTAAAACTTAACACATTTGCCGTGACATGAAAATTAGATTCAAGCTCCAGAAAAGACAACTGGTAACTTTTCTTGCTCTAGACAAATTATATACCCAAAAAAAAAAAAAAAGAAAGTGAACATACTCTACAGACATCTATTAACATGTCCAAATGATCTAAACTAGAATACAAGTCAAATTCTAATCCACAGCAAACTTTCTTGTAAGACGAGCCACCTCATCTGTAGCAGTGAACGTGTTAAACAATATTAAAAAAATTTATTACCTTAAAAAAACATAAATATTTGTGTACTTACATCCTGAGCATAAAAAGAAGCAACAGGTTTCATTCCACGCTGATAATAATTACTAGATTTCTTAATACACTTTTGTTGCATAAGATAATGTTCAACAGCCTTGCCACGCAAGGCCTCAGCTTCTGGAGTTATTGTTGATAAAAAAGATGGTGCCGTAGCTTCTTTTGGTGTTTTGGGATTATTTTCAAGATAATCACTTTCTCCATTATGAACCCAATCATTCCAGTCATTATTTGCCTTAAGAGGGGAAAAAATATCAATCAAAATCATAAGAGAAGTAACATTGTAAATAAACCACTTAATATAGAATTACTGACAGGATAAATTTGCTTAGATCTAATTAAACAAAATGTATATCATTTTCTCCAAATTAGAAAATATTGCAGCCCATTGCTGAGCACTCCCCATGAAATGCTTTGGAAAAGCTCCTTCATAAATTACTTCAGCACAGGTTTTCAATGTTCTACCATAGTAAACTTACCAAATTCAAAAAGTAAATTTTTCCATAATCTACAGTTACATCATTGTAGATTAACCAACTCTACTATGGTGCCCCCAAAAAAAAAAAATCAAGTAGTATGCACAGTTTGAAGATTTTATATGATTGAGCTAATCACATAAATTCTGATGAGAAAAAGAAGCAGCTCTTCTCCCACTAATTCAATTATTACAACATGCAAATATTTATTTTCTTTTTATAAATAAATATAGCAAATTAAAATATTATTAATTTGAGCTATAGATGTCTTTTATTTTAACAGGGTGGCCATCCTTTTTGCTGTTTCAATTTCCCTGACTTTTCCCTGACATTTCCAGGTTTTATAAAAAATTTCCCTGACTTTTTTCGGAGGTAGCCCATCAACCATAGAAAAAAATCACCTGCACATTGGCCATACTAAGTATTCATTCAAGTCAGTATGGCTTGAATAAAAAAGCAAAACGTTTAAAAAAAGAACATTTATTTAAAACTTTTAAATAATAAACCATAAAATAACTAATACATCTTTACAATGAACAATTCTACTGTACCGAATTTTCCAGGTTTTTCTGATTAAAAATATAAACTTAAAAAATCTTTAGGACGATTAAAATCTCAATAAAAATATATGTTGCAAAATAAAACATAAAAAGGCAGAGAAAAAAATGTAAGAAAACTATTTTTGACTGATGTTTATAAATTAAAACACAGAAGCATAATATTCTGTCACTCAGATGGAATCGAATAGTTTGCAAAAGAAAAAAAGCAACTTTTTATTCCAACCAACTTCCTTCAATACAGCTCAAAATGGACAATATATAAAGAGAAATAAATAAAATAAAACATCAAAGACAAAAAAGAAAATTCGTGAAAATGGGGGAAAAACCTGAATTTACTATTTGAAATTAAATAAATAAAAATCTAATTTGAATTTTTTCAAAAAAATTACTGTGGCGTCAGCTCACCTCTTGTGCTAATCCATCACTTTGCTAAATTTGATCTCGTATGTCAAAGATCTGGGCGCGCGTAAAGAACGAAAAAAAAAAAAAAAAAAAAAAAAAAAAAAAAAAAAAAAAAAAAAAAACCTGAACATGCATACATAATACTAAAAAAAAACTGTTCTTTTATATGTATGGGTAATGGCTGTCCATACTTTAAGGATCCCATAATTTATCAAAATCATCAGTAATCATAATGTTTCCCAGCACTCAGAGAAAAAAATATACACATAATAAACAAACAAAAAAAATTGTTGAAAGAAAATATTAGCACTAATTTCAAGTACTTCATAATTCAATGAAAAGATCTCCAGAAATGGAAAAACAAACTAATTCTGTTAAACTCCTATTTGATATTAAATCATCATAAAAGCAGGCAGTAGTGTGGATGCTAACTTGTACACAGATAAAGAGAAATTTACAATCTCGTAAGCTATCTGAATCTCTTGGACATATAGCCACATCTCGGTTCTTCTTCCACATCTGAGTATGATTATACTATAGATTTTCATAACAAGAAGTATCATCTAATTTAACTACCAAAAGGAACGTGATTCTGTTCATATATAGACCAGTCAACGAAGGTCCAAAATGGGGGTGAAAAAACATTAACTCATATAGTTTTGAAAATTGCTACACATGTTCATGAGGGGCTTATTATGAACATACTGAAAGTCCCCGTTCCTGGAGGGTGAGTTCGCGGCCCCATCTTGGATTTCATCCCTCTTTTTTTAGTTTCCCCTGAATATCTTGAAAAATATTCAGTTTTAAAATTACAATTGATTAAACAAATTAAAGAGCATAAAATTCCCTACAAACTATACTTTTATTTTTCTTCCAGCTTTAATTGTTTCCCAGATAATGGGTCTCAAATTTGCCGACATCTTTGATTTCATCTCCCTTTTTTAGTTTCTCTTGAATATCTCAAAATCTATTCAATTTTCAAATTAAATGTAATCAGCAAATTAGAGAGCGTAAAATTCCCTACAAACACATGCTTTTATTTTTGCTTTAGCCTTAATAGTTTCCGAGATAATGGATTTAAAAATTTGCCAGCAACTTGGATTTTATCCCCCTTTTTTTTAGTTTTTTTTTAATATTTCGAAAACTATTTGATTCTCAAACTGCATTAAATACAACAAATTAATGATCGTAAAATTCCCAAAATAGTTTCAGTGATATTTAAGAAAAACTGAAAGGGGGGGGGATAAAAACCAAGATGGTTGCAAATTTTGAAATCCATTACCTCGGAAACTATTAAAGCTAAAACAAAAATAAAAGCATGCGTTTGTAGGGAATTTTGCGTTCTTTAATTTGCTGACTACATGTTATTTAAAAACTGAATAGATTTTGAGATATTCAAGAGAAACTAAAAAAGGGAGATGAAATCCAAGATGGCGACAACTTTTGAGATCCATTATCTGCGAAACTAGTAAAGCTGGCAGAAAAATATAAGCATGCATTTGTAGGGAATTTTACGCTCTTTAATTTGTTAAATCAATTGTAGTTTGAAAACTCAATAATTTTCGAGATATTCTGGAAAAACTAAAAAAGAGGGATGAAATCCAAGATGGCGCTGTGAGCTTACCCCCCAGGACCGGGGACTTTTAGTATGTTTATCAGACGCCCCTAACGAACATGTGTACCCATTTTCAAAACTATATGATTTAATGCTTTTTTTCAAACCCTTGGTTGACTGGACTAATAGCCGAAATTTCGGTCCCTCGGAAATTTAAATGTAAACACCTCGCCAGGGGGCGAGGTGTTTACATGAACATGAATGGCATTCGTTTTTGACTGTCAGCAAATGACTGATTTTCATTGGTTGCCAACGGTGTTTCAATCTATTTATAAAAAAAGATCAGCAAATTGTCACCTGCAATAAGAATTATCAAAATAAAAAAATTCCAGGTTTAGAATAAATTTCCCTGACTTTTCCCGGTCTCCCGAAATTCCCTGACTATTCCCGGTTTTCCGGTCGGGTGGCCACCCTGTTTAATGAATAATGAATTAATACCCCCTAAGCATCCAATTATTTTGAACTAATAGCATCAAGGCGTAAAATATTGGTAATTAAATCATTTTAAATGTGAATAAACCAAACTTTTTGCATTCAATCAAATCTTTAAAATCTGAACAATATATATTTTTTACAACAAATTTTAAGAAAATATGCATATAAACATGAATGATTTGTTTTGAACTGGACATGAAAAATGGAAAAGGCCAGGTTCAGTTGCTTGGAGGATTAAGTGATTTAAGAAAACACCATGATGAAATGAAAAGAAAGGTTAGACTGCTCTATTCACATTTTTAATAGGTAAAGAAAGAATATTTTCAAACAAGTTATAATAGTTAATCATAGATTTATTCAATTTTTGTTTAATATGAGAAACAATCCTTCCATATCATGTGCTTGAGACAAAATGATTTGGAGGACTGAACTCAAGAGGACAGAAGTCCCCTGATTAACCACAGTGACTCATCAATGTGTGAAAATGAAGCCAATGGGGAATTGATATTTGATTTATCAATAATAAAAATTAAAAAATGGCAAAATGTCTACATTTGTAACTTGATGACCACCTTGCTTCAGAATTGTGCATTATTAGCACAATATGGAATTAGATTAAACAAATGCTGATAATGAGGAATTAACTTGAAATTTCAACTTTTCATCAATAAAAATTTATGACGAAAACAACAGTCTCTTTGATTATAATTCTACATCTAAGCTTTACAGAGTGAAACTTTCTGACGTGTTTTATGCAAACAGAAATTTCATAAATTCCTATATTCATTGCGATCAAGTCTTTTTAAAAGTGATTCTAGATTTTCATTAGTTTTCTTATCTTGTTTTGGAGGGTTTTAATTTATCATGGAAACTGTTCTGCTAAAAATTTATTTTCTGATGCAACTTCTTCGTGCAAATTTGTTCATTAAACACTAACACCAACCACTAAATGTATACAATCATAGAACTGAACAGCTCATATATAATACATTAAGCTTTAACTGTATTTCCTGACCACATTAGAGACATTTATAAAAACATTATGGTATTACACTAAAAAAGGTGAATAATGGGTAATTTAAACAACAAAAAGGTTAAATTATACATTATTGAAGCGTGTATGCGATAACATACATATAATTGTTATGATAATGTGAAAAGTTTAGAGTCACATCTAATCTGCACATCATAGACTTTAACACACAAAGAAAATTTCTAAATCAAGTTTTCTTCAAAGCATTGATGAGAAAAGAATTATTTAAAATAAATTTTAGTAACATGCTATTGAGTTGAAGGAAAATAATGATATAATAATGAAGGAAAAAGCAATGAAACAAGAAATAACTACTTAAAAGTTTTTGGTTATTACTAGAAATAAGCGTCAACTAAACAGTTTAGAAATATATATACTAAAAAAAAAAATTATATAAATTGACATTGATACGAATCCTGTATTTTAGAAACATTTTATTCGATGCCTAATAAAACAGTTAAAAATTATTAAAGTCAAAAACTTGGACACAATTAAAATAACCGATTTTTAGAATTCTACCACTATAAAATTGTATAATTTGTATCAGCAATACAAATAACACATTACTGAAAAGATAAAGTGACAAAGAGGAGGAGAATTCTATAGTATACATACAAGATCAGAAGTATTATTTGATTTATTCCAATTATCAATGGATTCATTCAAGATTTCAGCATAGCCTTCACACTCTTTAAGTGTTAAATTTCCATATCCTGTAGTCTTTGAATTGCCAACATCTTCTTCAAGAGCCTTAAGAGAAGTTTCAAAGCAACAACTGTAAGAAAAACAGAACAAAAAACTAAATTTGTAAATATTTGAGTTAAAGAAGACAAAAAAGAAGCAGGGTAGTATTTTATTATTTATAGCAATATTTAAACATTAACTGTACTTGTAGTATGTAGCAATAGCCGATTCTGATAGATTTTTGGATGCTGATTTCAGAACAAATAGTTAAAAAATTCTATCCCATACCACTTTTTCACAAATTGAAAATTTTGATTTCCGTAGCCACCAATCCATTGTGTTATAACTCTGGAAGGGGACGAGCATTTAGTGTCATAAGTCGTGCAGATAAAAAAAAACCCCTCAAATTTTCAAGTAATAATATGTCCAAAAATATTTTTGTTTGGTCAGATTTTGCTTGTCGAGAGCCCACGTTAAAAAACGCCATCATTCACCAGTGGTTATTATTAGAATTCCAGAAACGTCTAGTGTGACCAGAAACGAGTCAGTTGATAACTCGCTCCCCATTGTTTCTCCTATTCCACACTTCCTACTCAGTTGTTACATGATCTTTGAGTGAAAATGTTTTCTCAAGGTATTATATCAATAGAGGTTATTTTTTTCCCACAGAGGATAAGTATACTCATTTTTATAGTTTTCATATTTAAAGTTTTAATCTATAAAATGTACTAAATGGACACATCTAATATTTGTAATGAATAAAAAAATATATATGTAGAATTATTAAAATATTTTAAGAAAAGAAATTAGATAAAAAATCGTTTCGCCATAAAATAAAAATATTTAAAAATATTGTTTGGCCGTAAAATTGTAATATGTAACTTGTTAATAACCCTGTAAATAATATAATTAAAGTAATAAAATTTTTGTTATTTATAGTGCCTAATTAGCTGGAATTTAAGTTATGCATGCAATTGATAAGTCTTCATGGGTATTCAACAAATTCTAACCACTATACAATTCAATATAACTATTTAACCCTGTGAGCGCCCAATTATTTTGAACTTTTAGCTATAAGTTAGAAAACTTAGCTTTTAAAGTAAATGAATAGATCTTTTCCATATTTAATTATATCTCTGAAATCTTAAGAATACTTTATCCATGATTGTTTAAGAAAATATACATATAAATACGAGCTATCTTCTTTTGAACTGAACATGATAAACGTAAAAAGACGTTTGCGCCACTCAGAGGATTAAAGACATAGGTTTAAGAAATATCAATTTGTGTACAACCCCTCATCTTTTAGCTTCTCTTCGACAGGAGCTAAAATTCTGCTCATTGTAATGCCGACATCTTTCTGAATACTAAAGATATTGAACTGAATATTTTTATAGAAGTTGCCCTATATATCTGGCTTTAAAGTTGTGAAAGAAAAATTACACTATGTTTCGCGCATGCGCAGTAAAACATTATTTACTAAAAATGCCCATAATTCCTGTAATATTCAACAATTCTTTTCCAAAGATTTACACAAATGCTTCTCTAACATATTGTCATCTTTTCTGTAAGTTTCGTATAATGTAACAGAAAATCCTGCATGTTATAAGCAAAAAACAGGTGGAAAAATTTGAGATTTTTTAAACAAAACCATTATATCTTCCCAAATATTTGAGGTGAGCTTACGAAAATTTCTGTAAATATTATGCACATTAAACATTACCATTTCTGAAAGTTTCATATTGTTATCAGTATTCTGTGAAGCGGGGTGGGTCAAACACCTTTTTGTCTTCATCAGTTTGTAGACGGTCCCCTAATTACCCTCAGAACCGAATCTTCAATGTAAAATGTGAGTTATTGTCTATTCTTTACATGTCCGAAGTTTAAAGGTAGTCGGTTAAGACATTCCGGAGAAATTCTAAAAAATGTGAAAATCTGCAAGTGTCCGGATACTTTTGGGCATATAGTGTACCAAGGTAGGTGGAACATCAATACGATGGCGAATTGCTGTTGGATGCTGCACATCTGCATACTGCCTACAAGAGACAAAGTACCCAAAGGAGCTTTCAGGGGAAAAGAAAAAGACAGCATAAGGACATATGAATGCCAGGATGTATTAACAATGGTAACTGCTCTTAGTAATATAATTTAGCCAATAATTTCCAATCTATATATATATAAAACACAATGTATGTACGTTTGCTCCATCACTTCTGAACGGCTAAAGGGATCTCGATAAAATTTGGTACACACGTTCCTCATTAACCTACTTGAAGTATAAGAGGTGTAAATAAGCCCTAATGCAGTTTCTCAGGGTAGGGTGGGGCAAAGTCTCGAAAATGCATTTAAAAAATAGGCCGATTGACTCGCTTGGCGATTTCGGCGGCTTGGGCGATTTTTATTGAAATTTAGTACCAGATTTGGCACCAAGAAAATATCGCTAAAGGCAGATTTATCATTACAAACAGTATTGTTATACACAGGTTCACTGTATAATTTTTGTTTATTTGAAATTCATCTTACACAGAATGGCAACAAAATGATAGTTGTTAAGATATTATTAAACGATACAAGTTATATGATATTCAATAATTTAAAATAAAATTCTTTTGGATATAATAAGATGAAAATAAGTTCTATGTTCTTGTGGGAACTAAATCACATATTGTGCTGACTTTGGGATGATTTTATATAAAATCGTTTTTCTAATCGTACCTATTTGTGGCTATGTATTTGCAGATAATCCCAACACCACACATTTTCAATTTTCTCTCAAAAAAAAAATACTTAAAGATGCAAGAATGTTCCTATTGTCTTATAATGTAAATCCCATATTTTTGCTTATACGTATTATATTTTCACACGTTGGCTGCTGATCACGAACTTTGACTCACCCTTCTGTTTCACATTTACTATGCAATCAGATGACCCCTTCTTTATGATAGTTAACCCTTTAATTACAGATGTGGTTTATAAACCACATAGTATATAACAAAGTACTTGCAGTTTTTTTAAAAATTTTCCTTTTCCTCACCATTGAAAAAAAAGTGTTATGTTTTGAAAAGAAAATGGCCGGGCAACGCTGGGTACTCTGCTAGTAGTTTGATAAATAATAACAAAAATATATTTTAAGGACAAAACATTTATGTAAATAAAACATGTAAAAAATATTTTGAAAAGAACTAGCTTTTGCCAGAATATATAAATTAGGCCTTTTCCCCATATATTCAAGCCCATTTAGTGAAAAATCCTTATGTGATTGATAAAAATGGATGCCATATTTGAAATCAGTGCACCAAAAAATATAAAAATCAGTCATTACTAATCCATATTGTAATGTTCCATAAAATAAATTTGTTTCTAGTAAAATAGAATAATCAATGATAAAAAAAAAAAACCCTGTTTACTTGTTTGATTCGAAAATTTCATCCAGAGAAGTAGGATCAGCACCTGGAAACATGTTGTACAATTTATTTCGGTTCTTCTTTGTAACTATATCTGTATCCTTTCTAAGCTGTAAAGCAAAAATTATATTAAAGTCCATCAAAAATAGACAGCTTGAATATCAAATACAACACCAAATAAATGCAACTATTCAAACATAGACGAAAAGAAACATAAATAATCAAATGTTAGTCTGTAGGAAAATGTAAAATTATTCTTGCAGATGAGAGTTAAAAGGAGTTATTTGGCTAGAAGATTTTAATTTTAAAAATCACATTATGCTAATTGTTAGCAAGTATTTATTTTCAAAACTTTTACCTTTTCCTTTTTATGACGTTCAACAGCTTGTTCCATTTCCATTATTTCCGACAAAGACATAGGTTCTCCTCTATTTTTATTAACTGCATTTAATTTTTTTTGTTCCTTTTTATTTTTCTCGCCAGACAGCTTAACTCCCATCTTTTTGCTTTTAGTATCAACTATTCAAACGAAACATATTTCAAGTTTAATAGAATTTTTACATTAAAATCAAAATGCAGTGGAAATGCAAAAAATAATAAAATAGCCATTAAATTGGACAACAACTGAAAAATGCATGAAATGCTACTTTTCTGTCAGTGTGAATTACCAAAATGTGCACCAAATATAGCAACTTTTCATCAAGAAACATGCAATCACAAGATAAAGTTTCTATATTGGGTGGACTTGTGCACATTTTGGCAGCTGCCAGAACAGTGACATTTGTAATAGAAAAGTACCTAAATAGTAAAATGAGCAAACACAACAACTAAATCACACATTTTTTCATTAACAGCACAAATGTATTTTATTGAATTCATTTTTTCATGACAATGCTTTTTCTCTCACCATTTTCATTATTTGATTGTCCTTTGTTCTGCACAGAATTTTTCCACTTGCTATGGATCAATCTTGCAAACTCCAAATCTATTTCAACTACTGTGTTACTGGACTCAGTTGATGCAGAGCCTGAAGTAAGAAACATATTATGAAACAAATCAAATTTCCTTTTATTTGTAAACATGACAGACTGATCTGTACAACTTGAACCTGATGATGTAAGAAAACTGTGAATCATAATAAATAACATGATGACACAGCTGGGATAAAAGTAAATATGTCAACACAGATGAAGTAGAAAGTCTGTTTATAGTTTTAAGGTGAATATTGAGAAGATGCTTACAGTAAGTTAACTTCTAAAAAGGAACAATAAAACAATCTTGGTTTTCCAAGAATTTTCTCTAAAAAATATTTTACATCGCATGTGTTTTCTACATTTTTAACAAAGAGATACAACTGCAGTTCCTTCTTGTTAAGCTGACGTTTTTGCCCCCCCCCCCCTTTTATTTTTAACTTTCTAACTTTTATTAAGATTTTCTCAGCTGTTAAACCTAATTTTTTTTTCTTTACTTGATTGCTTTATGAGGTCAGTTAATCTAACTTACATAAAACATTTTCTAAAAAAAAAAAAAAAAAAAGAAAAGTCCAGTATTTAAGTTCCTTTCAAAATAGTTTACTAATGATCTTAAACATATTCCACTATATTCCCTAGTCTGAAAATACCTTCCATGGCATAAAATTTCCTGTTTAAAAAATGATTATTATTTTGGAAAAGGTCAGAGTTTGTGAACGGTCAATGACTAATGGCTTTGGAGATTGGCTAATGTGTAGATGATTTGATGTTGAACCTGAAGTTCTCTATGCTCAATTTGTGAAGAGAAGCTCATTAATATATAATAAAAAAATAATTATTATTGAAGAAAAAGGCTTAGTGATCTAATCAATCATATACACAGTAGAACCCCGGGAATCTAAACTAATTGGGGCTGACCTCTGGATTCTGGGGAATTTGGATTACCAGGGAAATTCAGTAAAATTATTGTAACTGTATTGACTGTCTGCTCTGTGAAGGTGTATGGAAAGAGCATGTGGTGATTTGCACGGTACAGTGGCAAACAAGTTGAGGGTAAAAAGAAGATATCCGAGTTTGTTTCTACTAATTAAGGTGCTGTATTCCTTCTTAAAAGCCATTTCGAATACTTCTTTTAAGTTAGGAATAAACATTAGCTTTGTTTCTGATTTGCAATTGTTATTTTTCCTTCATTTTTGAGCAAAAATTTGGTGTTCAAATTCCTTCATTTTTCAGCAATAAAGGTGTTCAGATTATTCAGAATTTCGGATTACCAGGTTTCTACTGTACTACCAGGAGATATAAAATATAAGCTATCATTCAATTCCGAAAATATATATGTTATGCACTGGAAGGAACATAATTCTAACTAGTAGTACCAAGATTTTTCTTCAGGAAAGAACTACTCATACATAAAAGATACTTTAGATGTGTAATGAAACATTTTTAAAAACTGATTTGAGAAACAACCTGATGTGTTGTAAAAATGATAGTTGTAAAAAAAATCTAAAATCACTCCTAAAATAACTTAAAGCTAACAAATTCTTGTTCACAGGAAATGAAATAACAAAAATGTCAAATTCGAAATTAGAAGAATAAGAATATTACCATAGCATAAAAACAAACAGTTTACCTGTATGATACTGATAAGTAACAGTAAAATATGCATCATAACATATTCACAACATGATGAATTTTCCTGTGGTACTCATAAAGATGTATTCTATTCATTATTTTTTCAAAATGAATTGTATCTGGACACTTTTGGTACAGAATAACCATTATAACACAATTCTGTTAGCAGAGTCCCAGACAATATAATTGATGATAATTGGTGCCCCACTAACAGAATAATACCACTATTATTTATTGTTAAACTACATATTTTTTAATTATACAATTGACTTTTTGTGCCTCCCACTGGTGGGTCATGATAATTCGTTACAATTTTCCTTTACACCCGCGTGACCTACTGATAGCCATGTATATAAACACTTTACATTCATTCTGAGGCCATGGGAAGTATATTTAACACCAAATTCATAAACTTTTAAATGTTCATGATAAGCTATTTTATACCCTCTGATTAGAGCAGCTGTCTTTTAAGAACTTCAGAAACAAGAAAAATATTAATAAACACCCAGAACACATAATGAGGTTTGAACAATCAAATTAATTGTAATTATTAAAACTTTTTGAGATAGCGATGTGCCAACACTTAACACTGGACAGAAGATTAGCATAAGAGCTCACCAAATGTTTTGGTCAAACAAAAACCTAGATGTTTCCATTTCTCATCTCAAACCATAACAAAGTGTATCGATTTGGTAATTATTTATTAATAAATCAAATTAAGTAACAAATAAAATTAATTTAATTTGATCAGCCAAATGAATTTTTCTTAAATCGTTATCAATTTCTAAAATATTTTAATCTACCATTACTAGAAAAAAATTACCCTTACTGATTTTTTTAAATGCTTTAAAACAAATATTTTTTAAGGGAAAAAAATGCATGGACACATACAAACAATATTAAAAATACAAAATATCAAATTCAGTATTCATACCATCAGAAGTCACAGAACCAAAAAGCTCTTCTAACTGCATAGCAAAAACTGGATCTAAAGATAAGTGTAGATTCTGAAGAGGGTTAGAATTTGATGATATACTGCTTGCTTCCATATTATTTTCCATCTGACCTTCATCAGAAGTCGAATCACTTTCAGTTGTAGAATTACTGCTAGAATTTTTATGTGCACAGTCTACATTTTCTGTAGAAGGTAAAGTTTCATTTTCAAATTGCTTAGAGGTTTTATTGAAGATTTTAAACCCAATATTTTTTATTTCACACTGCGAGGAAGTAGATGGTAAAATTAAATTACTATCCTCATCAGAGTTTTGGCGTTGAGTATTACCAGACTCTTTAGAACATGGGTTGTACTCAGAATCAAGAAGCAAATTTGTCACCCAAGTTTCATCATTATCACATAAACTCATTAGATGATTCAAATCTTCCTCAGAAATATGAGGAAAACATTCATTAAGACGAGCCAACTTTTCAGATATTTCAACATCTGGTTTTAAATCCTCAGTCGATGTACTTTTCTCAAGCATTGCAACTCTAGGAACATACTCATCTAAATCTTCATCAGAATCTTTAAAATCAATAGAATTTTCATTCCACTCACTGATTTTTGAGGGTTCAATGATACGATATTCAGAAGAACATGTTTCATTTCTTTCAATTTTATTGATTAAAATAAAATCTTTGAGCTCAGTTTGGGTATCAGAATTCGTATACGAAGCAGAATTTTTGGTATCAAAAGTATTATCATCATGTACTTGATTTTGAATAAATTGAGGAAATACCCAATCTTTGGACATATACTGAAGAGGGTGCTTGAACAAAGGACTCCTCTTTTTACCTTTATATTTTGCTGATTTATTACAATCACTAGAATCACTGACTTTGACATCATTCCCACTTGATGTAAATTTATCTGGAGTATGATGAGCTTCTAAAAAATTTCTTGGAGGCTTAGGAGTGAATGGAACTTTACTGGTATCCAAGTTATCATCAGAATTCTCAATATTTGCTTCTGGTTCAGGAGCACAATCCCATTCTTTAAACTGTTCCATATTAGAAATATTTTCTTCAACAGTAGGAACTAATTCAGTAAATTTCTTTTCATTTATAATCTTTCTAAAAATCATATTAACAATTTTTTCACCACGTTGTGGTTTGGGATCTACAAAATTTGGTGCATTATTATTCTCCTTTTCAATTACTTGTTCTTGGTTAACATTATTACTGTCATCAAATGGGGGCTTAATGATAGAATAGTCAGATAATTCTATCACTGAACCCTCACTAATGAAATGATTTTCACTTCCTTCCCAAGATGAAGGATTTTTTAAATCATTTATCTGTAATTCCATGTTAGAATGAGCATTTTCTTCTGGAATTTCTAATTTATTTTCAATAAGAAGTTTTTCATTAGAAGAAATGCTTTTTAAACTATCCTTTCTGTTAATCCAAGAAGAATTCGCACAAGGAGGACTTGCATGTGATATCAAGTCAGAGGAAGAGTTTTCGTTTTCAATTTCTACATCAGTTTCAATGAAAAGTTTTTCATTATATGAATTATGCTTTGCGCCTTTAGTAAGACCACTACTAAAATTTTCACCTAAAATATTAAGCTGATTTCCTAAAACAGGAACAGAGAAAAATTTTGACCGCAAAAGGTTTGTTTCAGAACCTTTCTCATTTTTAGTCTTTGTTTCCTGAAAGGCATAAGATTCATCAAAACTTTTGGTTGACTTATGCTTACTTAATTGATGGTTAGATGGAATTTCAAAATTATTTAGATCATTTAATTTAGAAATGGTCTTAAGATTAAAGTTTTTCTTGATTTCAGAAGTAAAAATTTCCTTCTTTTCATTATGGCGAAGATTTTTTTCAGCTTTACTGATATTTAATTTTTCATCCAGCAATTCATCAGGATTAATATCATGAGAGCAAGCCTGTTGAGTGATATGCCCATTACTTATGACATCAGAATCAATGCGAATATCAGCCATATGAGAATTCAAACTTTCTAAAGAAATACACTCTTCATTTTCAGGTAGAACATCTACAAAGCTATGCAAATTATTTCTCGAAAACTTGGGTTCTCCAATACTTATAACATCTGGAGCAGGCAAGCATGAAACATTACTTAATTCATTACACTCAATTGAATTTTCATGATAGATAACTTCTTTTTCTTCTAAAAGATCCATCTGAGATTGGTTAGCCGTACTTGGCCCCTTTTCATTTTCTAAAAGAGTATTGCAATGAAACTGAGATGACATATTATGCGATGACGAAGTTTTCCAAAGAAAGTCATCATCATGCTCTGTTATTTCTTCCCAAGAAGTTAGTTCTTGATCAGATGTTTGAGCATCATTTTTACCAAGGCTTTGTGAATCTTCACTATCTTCACGTGCTAATGATTTCAGTTCTTCAAGATTATCAATCTTTATGTTCTCATTAACATCATTTGTGGATTCCACAATTGATTCAGTATCACTGCATTCATTAATCATAAGAGGATTAGCTTCATTAGCAGGCAAAGGAAATTCCTTTGACATGAAGTTCTTAGCAAAGGAAGAAATGTTGTGGCCCTGATCATTTGGGTCTTTTTCTTCTAAAATATCTGATGGCTGTTCTTCTTGGTGAACAACGGCTTCCAAGGAAACACAAGGCTTTTCATTCTCGGTTATTTCACCGACAGGTACCAAATTACAATTATCGGCTGAATTTTTAGGGCTACTAGGTAGACCTTCAATTACTGATTTTGATGATGCAGTATCAAAATGATCCAAAGTGATGTTATGCTGGTATCTTGCCAACATTTTAGTAATTTTTTCTTTAGGTACTCCATGTTTATTTCTAAACGCCAATTCTTTTGGTTTAAATTTCCATGGAGTATTCGGTTCTAAAATCACAATTTCATAGTCAAATTTTTTACCCATCTTAATATAAGGTAACATTTCCCATGCTTCTGTATTTGTATTATCAATAATAATGGGAGTAACATTATTCAAAAGAGCTTCACGTGCTCGATTTTGATTCCAACAGTGAGCTTCATCTAACAGAGATGGATTAAAAGCATATCTCCCACGTTTGTAAAAAAAGTCATCTGTGGTGAACATAGCACCTGAAAACTTTAACTTTTTAGCAAGCGTGGTTTTTCCACTGCCAGGTAAGCCCCTAAGAATAATCAATAAGCGACAGCCCATTTTTATTTTTTCCATCACATTTTTAACTTCATCAGTATTATTCCATTTAAAACCATTTCTGCCATTCTTAGGAGAAGAAGTAGCTTTAGATGAAAATGATGCCAAAGGATTAGAATTTGGAAAACTGCAGTTATTTTTGATTTGAGAAGCATAACTCTTAATTTCACAATTTGATGCATTTTGAGGAACAGGGCTGTAATAATAATTTGGAAAGCTCTCAGAATTATATTGAACACCCAGAGCTGGATACATCTGACTATTATACATCGGTGGAAAGAAACCATTGTATTGGAATGAACTTGGCAAACTGCTTGACAAACATGAATCAGTTTCAACAAAATTCATGTCAGGCGGAGTTTGGTAATAATCATACGGTTGAGCTGTTCCGTATCCTTCATTTTCATACAGTTTTGCATTGCCATCTTCAACAGCACTAATTTCACTAACTTCTGAAATTTTAGGCACATTTTCAGGAATCCAGGGTTGTGATATGGTGGTATGAATGGGAATATTACCTTTTTCAGATTCATTACTTAAAATATTTGTATTTTCATCAGCTTTGTATGTATTGACTTCACAACTTAAGTTGAGTAATGACTCCAAACACTGATCAACTAACAAAAGAGAACAGAAATACAAATTAGAATCAATTTAAATTCAAATACAGAAATTTAATAATAAGCAACATTTTATAAAAATATATTAGCAAATTAATGACCTAATCTATATGAATCAAAAGTCAAGATAACTACATTTTTTCTCATACATTCTCTCACACATCAAAATATTTTCTACCAACAAAAATAATGAAGGGGATAAAAGGAAGTCATCAAAACAAACCTCTGCATAAGCTCCTATGAAAAACAACAAAAACAAAACAAATAGTATAAAAACAAACTGCTACAGGAATACAGAAAAATTCCTTTAAAAGGCAATATTCATATATTTAGATTTTTCATATTTTTATTTTGTCAATGCTATTATACTTCATAAAATTAAATATTACTGACAGAAACTATACACTCCATCATATGATGTGTCGAGAATATATTTTTAACATTAAAAAAACTACGAAAATAATATTCAAACTAAACACAAGGTCAAATCAGACAATAATTTTAAACTATACATGAAAGATGAAAAAAATTTTAATTGTAGCTAATAACAGAAGAAAAACAATTAATGATTTTTGAAACTCAAAAATTTACAACAGAAATCAGGACAATTCATCATGTAATGGTCTATTTATAAGACAGACTCAGAGAAAGGACTTTACAGAAATTCTTTCACTGTAAAATAAATTCAATAAGAGTTATCAACATGATCCAAATAACAATGGTTGTATCCATCCAATCTTTGGTGATATATAGGCAAATGACAGCAATAGCTGTCCGGCAAGCTGTCATTAACCCTTTGTAGAAAGGGCTGGTGTATGGTATGGTTTGGGAGGGGAGGCATATGGAGTACATCAGGTTGTTTTTTTTCCACCCTCTCCTCAAAATTTTCACCCATTTTCCTTAGTTTGTTACTTTAATCTATTCAGGAACAATAACTGAGACTAATGGAGGAAAAAAAAAATGTATTTGGCATATATTGAATAAAGAAGCATCTCTCATACAAAGACTCCAATTTTTCGTCGATCGTGAATTGGTCACTAGTTGTATAAAATTTTTGACAGTTTCCATTAAAAGAGTCAAAAAATCCTCTCACTGTAGCTAACTTATCAGCTTTTCTGTGTGTGTCCTACTTCAGGAGGAATAATAAATTTCCTTGGCATACAGAGTTTGCCGACGTAACTCAAGCACACATACACAAAAACATACTTAGAATGGAAGGTGGAAGTCATGCGGAACAAATCAGTTAGATTCACGGTACTTGAGGAATGTTCTTGTGGCACTCAGAAAGAACAGTCGAAAATTCACAGCAAGAAAAAATTCATTGGCATATTCTGTAAGCCAGCCCCTCCCACTAAAGGTTAATTAATAATTTTTTTTTTTTAAATGTGTTTCTAGGCATGATTTTAAAACAAAGTCTCAGTTAACCTGCTAATGAGCAGAAGTTTTGTAATAACCTTTGATAGCACAATAACTAACATCATAAAGATCATTCTGTTCTGAGATATAGGTTAATCCAATCTACTCGCTACCTGAATCATTGACAATCACATGGAGTTGGATTTTGTACTACCTTGTAAAACAGAACTCAAACTGGTGAGCCTCATATATTTAAGCCACCTTTCAGCAAAGAAGTCCATCATCATAACAAAAGGAACATTCATCAGATCTGCCTCTTAATACAACATAAAAGAACAGGAAATGTAGTTAGGGTAAATGATGCTCAGAATATAGTCATAACCTCCCAAACTACCATATTCAGGATTATAAAGAAAATAAATGAATTAGGAAAATAAAGAATGAATGAAATAATGAATAAATTAAACGAATTTTGTCGGTGCAATCTGTCTCTGAGTGCCTCTCAACTACTTGTGCCCAAGATGTCTATTGGGTGATCCAAAAGACAGAAAAACTTTGAAAATCGATATAATTCAAAAATAAAAAAAGATAGCTGTATAGAATGGGCAGAAATGTAACCAAATTGTATGTTAAATAATTAAATTTTATTACTAACACAGTTTATATTTTCTACCATGTTTTTTAGCCATGCATTATATGATAAGATTTTTTTATTAACTATTGTCCATCATTCAGTCTAACACAGCTGTCACATGAGGTACCACACTGTTCAGAGGATTAAGTAACACCTCTTTCAGTATGTTATCCCGTCAGTACATGCACGGGTCTAAAGACCCCACCCTTATTTTTTGTATTGTTGCTTACTTTCTACTGGGAGGTTGACGTCAAATTGACTCATGCATATTAGCAATCATTATGGCTATGATAGCACACAAAAGTAAGCAGCAGCGAAGAAAAAGAACACATAAAAGGTATGGAAAAAAGGTAGTTCAACTTTCCTTTTATTAAAATTCACATTGGTTTCTTAAATACAAGTTATTTGTACAAAAAATATTTTTATCTTATACTTTGACCATCTCTCTCTCTCTCTCTCTATATATATATAAGAGGAAAGTATGCTTGCCTATCAGGAGAGTTTGTTGAAACTCGCTGCGCAGCCTAAACAGTGTTTGGCAACGGAAAATAAAATTGCGCCAAAGAAAATTGTACACACCCTAAACTCCAGGTTTACCTGCAATTCAGCAATATTCTTTGTTAAATATATATTTAAAAAAATTATTATCTTGAATTTATTCCGCCAAATATCTGTTTAGAATTCGGCAAAAGAGCCAAAAATTATTGCTCTTGCATCATAATTGCAGGTTTTACGATGATAAATGACAGGTAAATTTAGTAAATACATTTATGCACTATGTAACTTAAAACTGAGTAAGTTTTAGGAGGTTTTCGGATAAAAACTGCACCAAAATATAATCCTGAAATATTCTTTGTTTTATTATTTGTTCATTTTTTGGTTCTTTATGCATGCCCACACCATTTAATAACATTTAAAAAAAATTATCATCTTGATAATGTTCGGTTGAATACCTGCTTAGTTTTAGCTGAATTAGGCCAGCTGAATATTCGTTACATCCCTACTAATAACTTCTGAAATAATTTATGGTACGCAGATTATTTTTACATCACCCCATAGAGCAAAAAATTATCTTTCTAATGATACCAATTTAATTGCTGTACAGTTTTTTCTCTCACTGTATTTAAGGTTTTTAAAATTTATTTCAAACTCAAATTCTAACAATGCTTTTATTGTTATAAAATCAAATGTATTGTTTCATTAAATCCTTTATTCACGTACAAGGTTGCAGTGATTTAAATCAGTTGATTAAAATCGCTGATTTAAATCAACTGATTTTTTTTTAAAAAAAATAATCACCGATTTAAATCACTTTATTTTAAATATCAAGTTAATCTGCTTTAATGAAATAAAATTGTTTATGTATCTTTAAATAGTGATTTTAAAATATTTTTAAATGTTTATTTAAAGAAAGAATATATAGAACATAAAAATATTTCATTGAATTGGTGTAACTAGAGTACTTTCCATATCTTTATTTTTGAGAACACACGCAAATTACATTTTAAATAAATCTCTAATGAGCAACAAAATAAAATACAAAGTGTGAGATGCTCCTTTTTTATAAAATAAAATAATTATTGTGAAAGGATCATGTTCACAAAGCAAGAACATACTAAAATGCAGTGAGTTTCGTTTTAATATTGGAGAAAATTTAATAGTGTTGGGAACAACAAAGATTTTATATTTAATAATGTTCAAATGTAAGATAAGTAATACATATAAATGTTCCAAAAGAAATACAAACATCTACTTAGTACAATTTAAACTATGATCTATACTTATAAAAGGCAATGTTTGTGTGTGCGTGCGTGCAATGTCCAGACGAATCTGTCACACTTATAGTCATGAAATCTGACACTCAGCTGATGGTGACCCAATGCACTTTGACGCCTGAATTAAAAAAATTAATCTAGAAAATTTTTTATTTAACATTTTGTGTTCTTTGGAGTGACTTTTCACTCTAATTTCTCAATGCATGTTTTTGGACAATTGTACAAAAAAATAGATACAGCATTGGAAAGAGAAAACTATTTCTGTTCTAATGAAGTTTGTTTCGTACGTTGAATGCAATTTACTGAATTTTGAGAAATTTTTGAAAAATAGTCACTTTTATGTTTATTTTCAAGTCAGATTTCTTAATATTCTCGCTTAAATAAATATTAAACTTTATTTATTATAAATAACAAGCACATAGAATGGTTTATGTGTAAATTATATTTAGAAACACATTTTTGACTCCAGGTTAGAAAAAGTTACTTCAGAAAATTTCAGTGACTTGTCACCTAGTTACTGCTTCCTTTACTTTTTTATGCTTAGTAAGAAGTAGTCTATTCTCAAGGTCAAGGTAAAATAAACCCTAATCCAAATACTTGAAAGGGGAGAGGAGAAGAGTATGCTATTTAGTTCTTGGAAGATTGCAACATTCCCAAGACATCCTTAGTCTATTGTCCAACAAAGGGTAGAGAAGGATAATTCTTATTTTTGAAAAGGGGGGAACAGGATTTTTAGTCATTTGTGCAGTTCATGTAAAAGAGAGCCTGCTTCTCACTTGTGCAAAATTTGCTTGACCAGAAGAGCCATATCTAAAAATTTTATATGTTCTAACACACAATAATATATCTATAGTCCAGAAATGTAATTTTTATTATATTGCTCCTTTTTTCCTTAATAAAATTGTCTTATATTTCAAAAGTATATTATTCTTTACATTTAGTTCACAAATATTTCTTAAACAGTTGTTACAAGTTTGAATTAATTTTTTTTAAAAATATGTTGTTTTTTTAAAAAAGACAGTACAACTTAATGACTGGTATGTTGTTATATATATATATATAAAATGTATTCATTATTGTAGTCGTTAAATGATTAAACAGGCCGAGTTATTAACTAATTTTCATTTTATTATCGGAGAGAGACGAAATGAACGTACATCTTTGTTTAAGTTTTCAAGCCAAAAGTGAACAGAAGATCCCTGTTTTTTCTCAGGTAAGGATCTAACAGACAGACATGTGATCAAAGTGAAGGGAATAATAGCTATTTTTACTATATTACGTAAGTGTTTTAGGGAAAATGCCTGGCGGCAATAAGTCGCTGATTTCTCGAGTTGTGTGCGCGTGGAAGCAATTAGAATATTCTTTTAGCAATAAATATGTCAAAACGCGAGATTTAATATACCTCCAGAGCGGGAAATAGAACAAAACTGGAGTTTTAGAAAAGTGATTTTGGAATACATTAAGACTTTAAAATATATACAGGCATGAAAGTGCAAGCTGTTCAAAAAAGCTGAACTCTACGCGAATACAAAATTCACCACAAAATCGATATACATACAAACGCAAAGGCACTACTTAAAATACATATAGAAAAAACAATTTATTTAATTATTCTAGAACAGCTGTTGTATTCTGTATTTAAAATATAGGAAATGACTTCTTCATCTCATGTATGTTAATAATTTTAGGTTTATGATCTGTTGTTAAGAATTCCAACATACAATCTTCATGCATGTATACTAACTTATTTTGAATAATGTTTGAGTTCAGCAACTTAAAGATTGTTTAATAATTGCAATACTTTCTTTAAAAAGCATTAAATTAAGGACATAAATATGAAATAATCTCTCAAGTTTAGAATGTTTGTTTATAAATGGTATCAGAGCAAAGCTGGCAATTTACAGTTCCACTTATTTCGATCTTCTTGATCGAATCTCCTACTTTTACTGCTGTCTCTTCCACGTTCGTATCGTTACCTTTCGCCGGCAGTTTAATTTTCATAGATTTATTCAACCACTCGAATTTAAATTTATTTTTTTCGTTCGCATCTAGGAAACGAACTTTATGTTAATCGTTTAAGTTAATCTCCATTTTGGTTCTCGGTCACCCTCACAAACTCTGATCTTTACAACTGACGAACGTAACACTAAACATACAGCATCACACGGGCGATCCGCCAAACACAAGACAAATGATAGTAGTAGTAGAAGTTCTTTGCATAACAACCGTTAGCATTCAACCCGTGATTCAACATCGGCGATAGCAGCTCACTGACTTGCGATTTCAACAGCAAGGCGTGGCCTGCTCGTGTAGCGGTCGTCATTCGGCTATACGGGAGAAGTTCCGCCTTCCTCCATTACGCTGTGTGCGAATTACTTGAGATGATAGATACGGCGCGTAAACACCAGAGAATGCATCTGTTTACTTTGTGACGGAGAAAAAATAGCGTTCGTTTCGGATTCAGACATAGCTTCCACCCCACCCCCCACATTTTTCGGTCACGATTTCTCGACGGTTTTGCATCGATCTCAGAAACAGCCTGAAAGACATTCAAAAAAGCGGATTTCCGCTTAAAAGCGGAAGTCTTTCATGCCTGTATATATTAGAATTTGAAATAAAATTAAGCGAGATTATTACATATATATATTTAAAAAAATCATTAAAATAAAAAATTTTTTTTTGATTTACATAAAAAAAAATCCGATTTAAATCAAATAAATTGATTTAAAAAAAAATATAAAAAAAATCAACAACCCTGTTCACGTATTCTTACCACTGTCAAAGCTAAGAAAATATTGCTTTTTTTGGTCAAGGTAGACTTGTTACTTCCGCTGCTATTTTGAAGTATGCATTTAACTTCCATTTTTATTTTGTAGCTTTTAACATGCACTGAAACATCCAATGATGTTAGTTTAGTTACTACGCGATGTTTTGTTTAAAATTGCACAAATTTTTGAATGATCCTAATCAGTATGAAGTGGCGTTGCAACAGGAAAATAAGCAAAATATAGATGCTGCAGACGACAGTTTTAGGGGCACCATGGAGACAAAACATTATTGCATTTATACCAGTTTTTAAATCAAAATATGATTACGGGGCGTAAAAATAATGCCAGAACTATGTAGGATGCTCAAGAGTAAGAATGGCCAGCAATCTGTATAATATATATTCTCCTTCTGGAGAGGCAAAAAATGTTATATACAAAGAAGTACTATAGTCAATTCTCCTAACCGAGGTTAAAAGTATTCTTTTCGTCCGAGCATTCTTCTTCAGCAAAATTCTTTCGAGTGATAATTGTTTTTGAGCGATTTTGACTTTCTTTATCTGATTTATAAAACATTTTATTCAGAAGTTTCGCAATAACCAAGTTATAAAGTATAAGTATATATGTTCATTGTAAAGCCGTATCAGTTATTGAACTATATACTGTTCAAAATAAACATTCTTTTTCTAATTTTCTCACATTTTCATTCAAACCATACTGTTATAAGGTGATAAAAAGGCTAAATTTGAAAGTTTTAATTCAACAAGGAAGGATTCAAAGAAGATTTACATCTGTTGGAGAACGTTAAAGACAATATTTGTAGAAAAAAACAAAACAAAACAAAAAAACCACAGAACGCCGGTATATGAAAAAATATGGATCCCGAGCAATGCCAGGTTTTCAGTCAGTTTTTTATATTTGTACAAATTAGGACTGGGCGATGTTGAAAATCTTGCATCGCGATATATAACCAGCTTTATATCGCTATTAGAAAATTACACTTTGATAATTTTTTAAGCTTGTTTTTAGATGTAATTACATATATCATTATAGCATGCTTAAAATAAAAAAAAAATTTAGAAATTGTTTTTCAAAAGTATTTTATTTTGATGGAAATTGATATTCTTAAAAAAAAAAAAAATAGCCATGAAGTGTTTTTAAGAAAAAACAAAGATAAACAAGTCACACATTTAAATTTCATTCTAAGTCTTTCATCCAAAAGTAAATTAAAATTCCAGTTACTTAAAAATTAAGCAAGATTTTGGCATTTTTTCGCAATATTTTCAAAAAATACTATCTAATAAAATGATTTTTGAATTACTTATAATTCAAAAATGTCTTTTTGCTGATACCAGTTTAGTTACAAATTACCGAAACATTACCAATACAAATTACTAAACTCTAAATCATCGAAAGAAGTTTGTTTTAAAGGTTCCTGGCTCTTTCAACAGATGCCCTACCAATGGACAGCATTTCTCCTTCACACTTTGTCGCTAAAACAGTATACAAAACATTTAACATCCGGAATTTAAAATAAAATAACTTTAATCATAATTTCGCTATTTTAAACGTAGAAAATTAAGGGGTGTTAAAAGGGATTTATTTTAAAGACGTGGAAAAATTAAATATATATTAAGAAAATTAAATTGAATACATAATTATTAAATATTATAGATTTAAATTAATATAATTAAATATAAAAAATTAAATAAAAAATAATATATATATATGAATTCATATTATGATTCTAGATATGTGTGGGCCCTCACTGACTCCTGGAAACCACTATTTTCAGAACCAGTCCGCCACTGCGTGCAAATGGCAAGCACATCAGCAATCAAGCTAAATCGTGTCCACTTTTTGTCAACCGTGGTCGAGGGTCTATCGATATGACACATGTGCTAATGTTTTGTCCACGATCAATGAAAGGAGAACATGTGCTCGCGCCCACGGGAGGGAATTGGTGGAAATCGGGAATTGGCATAGGCTTAAATCAATTTAGCGATATAGACATAAAATCGATATTATCGGGAATCGGCGTAAGCTTAAATCTATTTAGCGATATAGGTGTTAAATTGATATTTTTCGATAAATTGATACATCGCCCAGTCTTAGTACAAATAGCCAATTAAATAAGGAGTAAGTGTCCAACAATTTGGGGTCAAAATGAACCCGCGTGTGTGTTAATGTTCCAAAAATGGGTGTGTGTGTTGAAGGGTTAAACACATGTTGCCAGATATCATCTTTCAAAGTTAGCGATGCTGCTGCTCCGTTGAGATACAATTTCAACTTCAAGGACAACAGTTAAAAGATATTATATCAACAGATTGGGGGTGACCATGCAAGAAAAAGGTTTAACTGAAAACATGATTTTCCATGAATCATTGAACATAACAATTGCTGCACATGTTCATCAATATGTGATAATGCACCAGCTTGCATAAAAGTAATTGTATGCAGTGCCACAGATGTTTTAGTTCAGGAGTTCTGTAACAGTACTGCATAGCATTCCCTAACAACAGAAACTGTTTTTACAAAAATCTCTCAGAGATTTCTTAATTGGTCCATTTTTCTTTGTGACTCTCTCAAAGAAAAAAGAGCCAAATAAGAAATCGGAAGTGAAGCCGTGGATCCAGGGGTGTTCGGATGTGCATTTTCTGTACTTCATATATTATAATTGTGTGTTAGCATTGCCAGAAAGTGTCAAATGTGCTAAACCAATCATGTAGCTGTTCCATTTTACTGAATATCTAATTAGCAAGTTTACCCAAAGCAGCCTAATAGCAAGGAAATTTAGAAACAGATTCTTTTTCTGTATTCTTCCTCCCTCCCCAAAATTCTTTTCATAGCTTTTATTTTCTAATCATTTCACTTACTTTAGTATATATTAACAGACAAACTTTCTCATTTAAAATTTCAAAATCTGACAATGAATGCAAAAATTCTAGTTTAATAGAAATTAAAGGTAATTTTATAAATATAACAATAAACTTTCAATTCATCTCTTAAGTTCAATCATTGTTTCTCCTGACAAATTTTAATGCATTAAGTAAATGCTACTATAAATGAGTTTCAAACAACCCAAAGTTAACTAATGGCAACTACCATGGGTAAACCTAGAGTTTACGGTGCCGGCCTGCTTCTCGCCAATTCTTCTCGACGCAATTTCATGTGCCATCGCCAAATACTGTTTTGGATGTGCAGTACGCATTTATTGCTCTCTTGCGCATGCGTCACCTGAAAATGAGAGATTGAGCATGCAATGCCTGTGGCATTTCAAGTGTGTACCGGGCAAATTTTTTAACTTAAAAAAACATCAGCGGCTTTCAGCGTAGCGGAATAATCGTAGCTTCCCTTATTCATTGAGAAATGAAACACACAGAATAACATACACGGTACTGAACAGATATTCCATCCGAAGAATTCCAAACAAAGTTTTATTCAAATTCGAATTTATCGACCAATTGCATTGAAGAGTTGAACAAAACAGTCCAATCGAAACGTGGCACAATATAGCCTGATAAGCAAAACAACGATGAAAGGATCAATTTGTGCGTTTGTCACTCATTAAAACCATCTAGATGCAACCAAAACAAATGTTCTCTCATCGCTGTTTTTGGTGGCAAAGATTTGGCGATCCTAAGAGCAACGAAGTAGGAGAGCACCATAAACTCTAGGTTAACCCTACCATGTAGTTAATCAGATCATTAAATTTTAGATAAGTCTAAAAGCAAATAAATATAGTATGCTATTTTGTAGAGACAATAATATAAGTAGACCTATATTTTTCATTTTAGCAGAAACTGAAGTCTGTTTTGGAAACTTTATATTTAGAACATTCTTACCTTTGAATGTTTTAAGCATCAAAATATTCTTACAATGAGCGGGTGGAATGTGGTTTAGAACAATACGCAAAGCAATTTTTTTTTCTTCTGAGTGTTAAATGTGCCAGTATGCTAATATGGCAACCCAAATACACAAGCTAAATGAGTTACTAGTACAAATATTTAGCTGGATTATTAGTACAGTTGCTAATGATTTTTCATGTTGAATTCATTTCATTATAATAGAAAAATTATTTAATCCCTTGTCTAGCAAAGACTTAGGATATGTCTCTCTTTTTTAAGTTAATAGGTGTCCTAGGCATCATAGCAGTTTACCCCACTCTTTTTTTTCATAAAGTTCAGAAACAAAGATTCCTTACTTTTAATACACTAGCAAAGCTAATAGCTTCCTATTGCCATATCCAGCAAAGCAGTAGTTTTTTTGAAGTTAAAAAAATTGCCTTGTGCCCTTTACAAATGTCGCCGATATCGTGTACACAATTCCCACTCCAGATCCAGATATCAACATTCCAGCCCATGATACTGGGACAAAATAATGTCAATATGGAAAATACACCAAGCAGTGACCTAAAGCACACTTTCATTAATGACTCCCTCTAATATTTAGGGTCAGGTGGGGTAAAATGGGTCATTTTATAAATAATTCAATGTAAATGAAATTGATTTTTTAAACGAATATTTGTAATATTATTTATCAATATGTTGGCAACATTTTTCATTTTCAAAAAAGTTAGTTTCATGAATATGCGAACAGAAGAAGAATTGTTTACAAGTTGTGGATGGTGGTATGCAAAACACAGTTTACTAACTTTTGAAAATCCCTATATTTTAATAAATAACAGTACAAATTTGAAGTATTTTCTCATAAAAGAAGCTTTGGAAAACATCTCAAGCCAATCAAATAAGAAAAATATTAAATATTTTCTTTTTTTTTATTTCAATCTGTTTGAGATGGGGTAAAATGGGTCATAGTTAGGCTTAGCTGATTTTTCTTTTTTGTATAGGTCTACTGCAGTAAATTTTGTTCTATTTAAGCTATAAATTTAATTTTAAATTTAAACAATGTTAATTTAACAACTCTATCACCTGTATAATCAACTGTCACTAAAGCTGCTATTATTAATTCTAAAAAGAAAAGAAAAGAGTACAATACAGAGCTGGAGAAGTAATGACAGAACCCGATGTAATTTAACTTCTTCATGAAGAAGAAATAGAATGACTGAAAAAGAAAAATATGAACTTCGAATTGCCACAGTTAAAATATGAACAGGAAAAAATCTCACTCCACAACAAATTGCAAGATGGTCAAGAATATAAGTGAACTTTTTCCTGGAAAATGGGTAGTTATTGAATCTAAAGGAAAAAGTCTATGAAAAGATTTGTTGGTCAAATCACACATATTGATGGTGCTGATATACATGTGAAGTTTGTAAGCAAATCAAGAATAGGGGATTTTTATGTTTTTCCTGAAAAAGAGGACATTGATAGAGTAGAAAAGACTGATGT
>BGPR01004369.1:76551-113820 GCA_013235015.1 Araneus ventricosus | reverse complement strand
GTAAATGTTACATGAATTGATTCCATTCAAATTGTTTATTCCCTTTAGGTGCTAAGTCACTCAGTTGCTGCTGCATTAAATTTATATGTCAAAGCAACAGATATAGACAATAAAGCCTCCGAGACTTCTGAATTTGTCTATAAAATGGACAAAATATTGGACAGTGTAAATTCTAGAAGTCTGAAGCATCAGAAGAAGAAAATGTGTGGAGTTACAGAAAATAGCGGCCATGTAGAATTATGGAAAAAAACTATACCTTGGATAGAAAAGTGGCACATTCATTCAAGTAAAACAGGCAGGAAAATTTATGCAGCTTGCAAGAATGGCTGGTTAATAACTCTGAATGCATTCATAGGAACACAAAACAAAATTTAGAAAGAAGTTAAAATATGTTTCCAGTTTGTAATTGCTTATTTTTTTTTATGATTTTATTATATTTTAGCTTGCAAATGTATTTGAGAAGAAAAATCTGTATGTTGTTAAATGAAAAATTATTACTTTTTAATGGAACATTTAACAATGCTGGGCAGAATGGGCGAAGTGCGTCGGGAGTTTAAACTCCTGGTAGGGGGCGCGAAGGTCATTTCATTATGTCCAGCTCTTGGTTTTTCTTGTATCACTCTCTTATATTCAATATTTTTAAACTATATGTAATAAATTACTGATTTGTAGGCAGTATTTGCTGGAAATGTCATATATCTGCAATGTTTTATAACTTATTATGCTTGTTCAATAAAATGTGATATTATTTTGAAAATTTCGCCTTTATTGTAACAACTTGTTTCCATACCAAATACAGAAATTTAATTTGTTTTGAATTGTTGGGAAAATTCTAAAAATTAACTTCACAAATTAATTTTCTGTGCTAAAATTACATTCTATCCACTTTCGCATATGGAAAAAAATAATTTACTGTTGATATTCTGAAAGAGATAGCATAATAATAACCTAATCAAAAAATTGATTTATTGCATAGTTAAAAAAAAATTGAAAATGAACTTTCTATATGGAAATTACATTCTATCAATTTTATTCATCTTAAATAAGAATGAATGTGAATTTCTTAAAAATTCATTTATTGTTGAAATTTAAGAATATTCTTAAAGATACAGCGTAATATTAATTGAGGCAACAAGAATTACTTTCCTGCAGTTTTCAAAAAATCGAAAAAAAATTTTGTATGGAAATAACATCAATTTTTGTATCTCGAACAAAAATTAATGTAAATATATTAAATATCAATTTATTTTTGAAGTTTTAATGTATTCTGAAAGAGACAGTATATTAACTTTATCAACAAAAATTATCTTCCTGCAGTTAAAAAAAAATTATGATCAGAAAGAATAAATGTTATTTAATAATTTGAAAAATACTTTATACTTCTTAAATTATGCATTCACATTTTTTTAAATTATTGGATCTCTACAACAGACAAATAAATTGTTTTTATTAATGTTCTGTATTTATTTTTAATTTCTGTATTAAAGAATAGGTCAGTAAAGTGAGAAAAAAATTATTTTAAAATTAGATGATTTAGGTTTTAAAATTAACAATGTAGCAAAATAAATTAGTTATTCTTAAATTTAATAATGGTCGAAAAGCGGGCCTAAAAGTACAATCAATACTTTATAATTGCTTACATCTTTGTTATGACGATAAGGATTTGTTTCGTTTCCATTCGCGTCGCAGTGACGTCACACTGACGTACTCTGGTGAGTTTCCTAGTCCGCGATAGTTGGCGTACTGTCTATGTGAAGTGTAATGTTAAAAAAGTTGCCATTAGGATCTATGGGAGTGAGGCCTTTGATTCATCTTCTCTATGGATTATATTTTTGTCTCACTTGCGTAGGAAAGAAATCCTATGCTGTTTTAAATACTAACAAGAAATTAATTTTGTACAAAAAAATTAGAAACGCAATTTTATATATATTATTAACTTTTTCAATTGCACTGGTAAACTTATTATTTATTTAAAATATCTAAAATATATTTGAGGATTCATTAGCTGCATGCATATTTCTCTTTTCTGCATTTTTGTGAATTAATGAAAGCTTTTAATGTAATCTTAATTTTACAGATGAAGGAATTGTAAATTTTTGTAACAGTTAGTGTTTTGTAACAATTATAATAAGTTTTTTTTGGCAGTAATAGCATGATATATTTTGCTTTCTTTTTAGATGATTTTCATTCCCAAATTATATAAAGTAGCAATAAATCTCTCGAAAAGCTGGACTACAAAACCTTTGAAGAAATAGCGCATTTTGTATTAAGTAGATGTGTTATTCTATGATTAGAGTTTTAATATTGTAAAGCAATTGCACGGAGGAAAAACGAAAGATGATTGTTTTATTAACAAAAGCAAAAATAAATTTTTCAAAACATATGTAGTCAAAACATCATAATTTCTTATTCTAGAGTACAAACGTATTACATTTAATTTAAAGCAACATATTATTACATATTTCAACATAAATACTGGATCGATTATAGTACGTTGAAATGAAGTCATGTATATTTTAACGCTGTTTCAATCAAAGAAACCTATCATATTCGTTGTCACGAAGAAGCAGATGTTTCGATCCAATGTAAGTGAACGATTGTAGCGCCCCCTCTAAGTGAGAATGGGAACCCACTGACGATAAGGTTAGTTTTCTTCGATAGTTGGTGATTTCATGCCGAAATCGTTACCATAGCTGAAATCCATTACTGTTTATAACTAATTATTCAATATTACTAAGCCTATTGCATTTAAAGGTCCAGTAGACTATTTAGATTGCATAAGATTTGTACTTGCAAGTTTAATACATGTTTTAGCACTTCATACCCCGATTTAATGTACCAGGAACGTTTTATTTATATTCTTTCACCAGTAGATAAGTTTTGGTGGAGAATAACACCAGGAAAGAAGAAAATACATTCTTAATTAATTAAAATAATTGAATTTCTTACTTTAGCTGCCGTCTACTGTTATAACTATACCATATGTGCTCTGTGAGTACCGCCAGCAAAAGCTGTCATATTACGAAGACGTAAACATTCGATTATACTTTCAAGTACCGTCAGAAAGGGTTAAAATCTTTACTAACGAGGTTTTAAAGATTTGAATGAGGCTTAGTTAATTCTGATGTTTAAAATATCTCTCGTTCTTGTACATATATGAATACTTTCGTTTTAAATTTATCATCGTACGTAAAAATTCAAGTTATTTCAGCTGTCTCATGCATTATTCTTTTATGATATTTAAAGCCTCGCAATTTAAAATGGCCATCTTATAGGCTGATATACTATTTGTGAATTACAAAATACGTGATGCAAAAATCATTGGAAACTCTCTACAGCTCTAAGATTTGTTTTAGAAATAAGAAAATTCAAAACAACCTTTGTTTTTCTATTCTATTTTCACATTAATATGTTATTTAATGCTTTAATGGCCTCTCTGTAATACTTTTACTTAAAGCTTCATTTCCAGATGAGGCTGTTGTATTTGTTTGCTTTATGTTGCAATGAATTTACTCTTTTTTTTTTTTGCTGCTTCTGTCCCCAGCCGTGGGATGTCTTCCCTCACAACTTCATAATCTCATTTAATCACAGGCAGGTCCATTTTTTTTTACTCTCCGACGACGCACTCCTACAAAATGTAGGCTATTCCGGAAAGGTCTAAATACAATAATGTGTAAATAACATTTGTAAGATATACCCTTGCAAATTCTGTTCTTAGAAACCCAGATTTGCGGATTGACCCCAGACCTCGGGCCTGATCTTGCGGAAAGTCACTGGAACTTCGGAAGCGTACTCATTTCCAGCGGAGTGCAGAGTTTGTATCCAGAATTATTGAGGGAATACCTCAAGCAAGTTCGTATCGAACTGTTTCAAAACCGGTCCTGTTACGGTCGAACATTGATCTTGATTTCACCGCCAGAGTGCATTACCTTCCCTCGAGTGTTCTACATATAATTCATTTTGTAAATAGAATGATAATCAAGAAAAAGGAGTATTGTCATTCTTCTTTAATAATGTGATTGAGATGTGAGTAAATTTCTGAAAGACAACAATTTGCTTACATTTGCCTCCATCTTTCTCAGTCATAAACGAGGGCCATCGGTCGTGACGTTGCATTAGTTATCACTGTACTGCATCAATTTTGGCTAAAAAATAACTGTTAAAGTCAAGCAAAAATTAATTTTTGGACAAAATTGGGACTCCTTTATATGATCTTCAATCATCAACTTTAAATATTTCTATGCAGCGTTTGTACAGTTTTCATAGCAAGTTTTGAAATATTTAAAAGAGCAGATCTAATAGTAATTATTAAACATTTACTTTCATTTAAAATCTGTATTATATTTTTGAATTGAGAATTAAGTTATCAGAGTTATTAAGCAGATTTTACAGATTGAAAAATATTATTTAAATACATTGATGTGTGACGAAATAACGCGAATACTTTTGGATTAGTACATTTTTTTTTTTGAAAATCTGTCGAAAGGCTGGATAAATTTCCTTAAACATGTCCATGAAAAGAACTGGCATTTTACAATGAAGATTTGGTCTCGGGGCGTTTAGGGCATCGACTAGAAATTGTATCGCTTAAGACACTAATTAACGAATGATATGAAAAATGTATATGTGAAAAATAAATTATTTAAAAATTAGATTTTCCATATACTAATTCGTATGAGTATATATGGATAAAAAAATGAGTTTATTAACCATTTAACCCATTAAAGACCGAATTCAGATCCAGATGTAATTACTTTCGATTTTTATATTTTAAAGATTTCAATTATTAAGATATGAAAAAAACTTTTATATTTTAATTCTAAGATGTTCCAATTCGCAACATTCACCACTTCCGATAACCAAGCACACATATGAGATACATTTAAAAATCTGTAAGTTTAAAGTAATTTTTTACGCAAAAAATACAGAAAGTTAAACTTTATAATTGTTGGAATTCAGGAAATATTTAAAATACAATCCATTTCTGCGGCAGTTTATTATATATATATATATATATATATAATAAACTAATAAACTAACTGGCAGTTTATTATATACATATATATATATATATATGTGTGTGTGTGTGTGTGTGTGTGTCAGAGTTAACCAAAGTATTCGTTCGTATCAATTGTATGATGGTAGGCACAAACGCGACAGCGAGAAACACAAGTCAGAAACGATAATGTAAAAAACGTGAAAATACTGTTACACAAAATCTTACCGTGGGTGTATGGTGTAAACAGTCCAACACGCAGGATAATGGAGAATGAAGGTTTATTTACAAATATGCAGGAAAACACGTAGCACTGGTACAGGAAACAATAGTCCTTGCTCAGATTACCAATGTAAATAGACAACAATTCACATCGATATCTAACAGCACAAACAGTCAGCAAATAACTAGTCACGACAATAACAGCTCAGCTCACCAGCTGATTAGCTCACACAGCAGATAGAACTCCGAAGACGTTTACGCTTCACAGTGAAGTAACCAATCGATCAAAGACGCTATCGTGATCCCAACGCGGTCTTATATACTCTCCCCGATGGCCGTGACGTCACATAGAATTTTCAGGAAAAACCTAGATCTCGGCCCCTAATAGAAATATCGATAAAAGGGTTGTATTTTCGGGAATAATCTATTTGTCGCCAAGGTCGCCAAATCACCAAAATGGTCGCCAAGTTTGTCGCCAAGGTCATGCGTGCCACGAGAGTCGCTGAGTCACTCCATGCTTCACCTTGTAAAACTCTCTTCCCAACCATAAGACCTGCATTGCTGGGAAGCGACTTTCCATGACTGTAACAATACAAATGCCAAAAAAAAGAAGCTATCTACGATCGCATGGAAAGGCGATTATATATTCTAATCAGTCATGTGGGGAGTGTAAATACCAAGTGGATAGGTGAATATCTTTTGGATATATACTCGGATATTAACCCAAGGCCCGGGTAAATACCCCAAAACTGGGTATTTTGAAAGAAAAAAATTTTCGAATGGTACACAATGAAACATACAAACTTTTATAAATACCCCAAAACTGGATGTTTTACAAAATATAAAAAATGTTTGTGAATAGTGATTCAAAATGAAACATATAAAATTTATAAATATCCTCCAACTGGATATTTTGTAGGAAAAAGCATTCCCGAATGGTGATTCAAAGTGACACATAAAAATTATAAATATCCTAAAACTGGGTATTTTGTAAAATTTATAAACATAATTCATAGTTCATTAAATTTTTATATTAAAGTTTTGAACAAATTATATAAAAAAAAACCTTAACTGCTATCAGGATTCAGAATAAAGTGTTCTTAAATTCAAACAGGATCGGGCGATAATTTAAATTTTCTGGTTTGGAACTATGACACTTGTAATAGAATTCATAATTTTTAAAACCTTTTATGTTATATAGACAGCGCCAGTGAATCTTGTGATCCTTATTTTACTCCTATTGCCATGATGGAATTCAACCATTCTTGTTATGATTTAGTGAATAGTTAATCATCTACTTCACATGCATTAATAATATTGTAAATTTTACGCTAAAAATATTTTTAAAAAGGAAGAAAGTTACCTCGTTGGAACTTTTAATGTTAAGAAGGATAAAAATATGCAATGTAATTACTGTAATGTTTAGTACAATTACAAATAACAACAATTACAATTATAAGCAAAATGGAGAAAACACATAAAAATATTTTAAAAGTCCTGTTGGATTAAAAAAGGTTTTGAAAAAGATAAAATAGACAAAGAATTTTCTTTTAACCAAATTCCAACCATGACAACTACATCAAATTTGGAGTTTCAAGAACATTCAAATATTGATGTTCATGATCTAGATGAATCTCGCTTAACCAATCAACTGTGTGTGTCTAATACATGGTCAAATAATGCAACAAAAAATTCACATTTCTTGTTGCTGAAATCTTCTTAAAAAGATCACTTACCTTTGTTGAAGGTAATAATAAGGTAATATTGCTTTCAGAATTAATATTCACTTTTATGAACTGTTAGAACTGAAACATTTGCTAACTTTTCATCAGTGCAATGTCTGTTACTTTGACTAATTAATCCAAAAAGCATTATAAACAATTGTATCTTTCATTTTAGTTTCTTTTATCTCAGCTCGTTAGCATTTAAAACCAAACTCAACCTTTTCTTTTTTTAAAAAATTAAGTCTCATTTTTAAAAGGCAGCAGAAACATTATTATTCATTAACTCATTGTAATTAAAAAGGATTGACATTTAAACCACGTATTCTATGTAAGATCCATGATATAGTATTGTGGGTTTTTTTCTTCAGATTAATTTTTATTAGTTTTTATAGAAATTAAAAGGTTCATATATTACTAATTTCTTTTTTTACCTTACCTTATGCCCAATATATATTCTATATATTTTTATAATATATAGAGACATCATATTTCACAGAATAGATATAACTATATATATATGAATAGAGTTAACTGAAAAATAAATACTCTGGTAAATACCGATTTTGGATATTTGCCCTTTACAATAAATACCTGGGTATTTTACATCACTTATTGCAATTGCCATCCTTTCTTTTTGAGATTATCATGTCTTTAAAAATAGTTTTCCACCTCCTACACTCAAAGCCACAGCGGTGAAGAATCCGATCAGACAAAATCGTATTGATCTTCCGAGAAAAAAGTTCGTCGAAATACGTATTGTGCTACCCCGTTAAACAAATTCTTTATTCTTATTTCATCCGGTTCCTATTTCCTTCTGCTGAGCATTCCGAAGTAACAAAGAGTAAGGAGATTTTTTTTTAATGATATACAAACCTTTTTTTAGCGGAATTTTTTTTTTTTCACATGCCAAAATTCGAAAATAGATAAGAAAATAAAATACAATTATTAATAAAAAAATTAATATTAAATTTTAAAATATATAATAATATAGAAACACAATAATATTTTTATTTTGATTTCAGTTTATTAAATATTGTTAATAAAATATTATTTTTGTATAAATTATCATAGTTTTACAAATATCTTAATTTCATCCTATTTTTTAGCTGAAATTTTCAAACTTAACTAATACTAAGATAAACTACATACTTTAGGCTAGAAGATACTATGCGAGAAATTTATGATTTTATTAAAAATACGAATTTTAGAGAAAATCGATCAAAGATAATTAGATATCCAACAAGTTTTAATACCATTTTTCAAATAAAAGGCATTTATCTTAAATATATTTACACAATATAAATTCTTTTTAGAGTGCTATTTAAAGAAAATGATTATTAAATTGCAAACAAATCTATTGGTAATATCTTGAGTTAAGCTTGAATTGAGTAAAATATGCACAAAATCCGTTTTTGAGAAAAGTGCATTTTCAATAGACTTTTTTTTAGAAATAAAATGCTTATAAAAGTCAAATTGGAAAAATAGTATACAGATTAATAGTGTCAAGTTATGTGAAGAAATTAACTGTTGCCACATATTTAACCCTTTGACTACTGACGGGACATATACGTCCCACTCACATTTTAAAATTACTACCGCGATAAAAATTACTTTGCAACTCATAATATGTCCCAGTTAGAGACGAAGAACAATTGCTCACATTTCATCTTGAGTCACCTAGATGGTACAGTCTATTTTCTCTCCAAAAACTATTGTTCACTTTTCTTCTGTGCGATCGATTGTTTTAATCTATTGGTAAGCAATACGCATTTTTTGCAACAATATATTAATGTCATATTGTAAACAGTAAATAAAATTTTGAAATAACTAACAATAATCATGTTTCATGCATAAAAATGTTGTAAAATTATTTCAGGACTAAAAACGAAGCAAATCGCAGAACTTGACACATTTTAACATTTATTCTACGACACGAAAACGTAAACATGCATGAAATACAACTAGATGATGAGATCAATTTCAACTAACTAAATTCTAAAGATTTTAACATGAGCGCGAGTGAACTTAATCGTAACTTAAACCGTTGCCAGCTCGAGTATTGAAAACTCTTCTTTTAAAATATATAGAAGTCGGAGGACAAGATGTCACATCCTCCCACCTTTGTAAAGAGGGATCTTTACAAACATCTGATAGAACGTAAAATAGAAACATTAATTCGTAATAAAAAAGATAACACAACTCTAGTCTCTGTACTAGACGTATTGTTCGGCTGTAACGAGTCGTGTAAGATGCTCCTAATGAAAATTCTGCTTTAGGAGAGTCTTGATCAAGAGGATCATTTTCTCTTTCTTCAGAGAATTTCGGAATTGCTCTACCATCGGCTCTCGCTCCTTCAAAGATTCATTAGACTGATGAAGCTTTAAAGGTTTTCAACTTGAATTTCATCAATTAAGGTGTCTAAATTAACTAAGGAAACCTGCTTCGTCAAAATTTCTCCAACCAAAAAAGAAGTTATTTGACAAATGACAACCTCAAACATAATCCTTTGAAACGCTCGGTTTTATTATATGAGAATAGAATAACATTTTGGAAAAGACATGAAAGAATATTTCATATGTTATAAAAGTTCGGATAAAGGAACTTTCTGAAGTAAATTTTTGTTAAAGAGTCGAGAGAGTCAAACGTGCTATTTTTGATGTGGGGCGGAAGTTTGGAGAGGGAGGTATTGGTCCAAGTATTGACATCTTTTACGATTCAGATGCATTCCGAAATAGACCTCTTGTTGTTTCAAAACGTACTGTAAATATAACTAAACTAATCAAAAATTTATTGTGTTTAGACTCACTCTGAATTGCTGGATAAACATTGAGTTTCGAAGTTGTATTTTGGACTATTTTGCATTGATCTCCTAACGGACGTAGAAGACCAAGACGATGTATGAACTATTTCAGATGTGCCAATCATACCAGCCATAGATGGTTTAGAATATTTCAGATATAATGTTAGATTATTTCAGATGTAATGTTAAATTATTTAGAATGTAATGTTAGATTATTTCAGATGTGCCAACCATCCTACTTACGCCTGGGTTCAAATTTAAAATTTTGCAAACTTATGTTTTCTCGATGACAATACACTGTTTCAATATATAAAAAAATAATTTTCAGAAAATCGATTAATTTAGTCAAATTTTGATTCTGTAATATTTATAATTATGAGATTTGAATTAAAGACCTAAAAGTAGAAAATATTTTTTTTAAAGTTACTTTTTAATGAACCAATAAAAGTGTATCTTTTAAACTGTTTTTATTAAATTTATTATTTTTCAAACCATATACCTCACATGAGCGACATTCCATCGCTTCTCCCGTCCTGCGTTGAATTTTAGGAGTTGTATCACTCCAATAAGTAGCCTATTGTCAAAGAAATCTTTCCAAAATGAGGAAAAAAACTATTTGAATGCGCAAACTTTTGATAATTGGGAGTCTATCGCAATTGTTAACACCTTAATCAATAAATTTGTAAGTAATATTTGTTGAGTTTGAATAAAATTTATTAAAATTGTTAACACCCTGAATAATTATAATAATAAATTAAGACCGTAATAAAATTGTGATGCAACACTTTTCCAAAATGAATTTTTGCATTTTATGAGTGTGCAACGGATTGGAACTGGATCAGTTTTGATTTTGAATTCACATTCACAGCGAAAACTATAACTACCATCGTTTCTAATTGTATGACTGCGTATAGCGTGTTTTTTGGTACTGTGTACGATTTATTAATTACACATCTTAATGTAGCAAATTACATTACGAATTAACAAATATTATCGTAATAGCAAGAGTCAAACCCGTTTTTCAAGGATGCAACCAGAATCGACTGAAGTAGGTCCATGGTAATGGCCTCAAGAATACCTCTAATAGCTTCAGAAATTCCACAAAGTTTCAAAGTAGTTAAATGTTTTTTCCAACATAAATTATACATTTTTAATTATAAATTACATCCCTCTTTACGTATTTATTTTGAGCCATGTAAAATTTTTATATAAAAAAAAATATTTTTTTGCAAATCATAGAAGAATATGTCTGTAACAATCATACGAAATTTTGTAATCATATGTGAGTTTTTTCTACCCCAAATTGTGATGCAAAGTGAAGCCCTTCGCATCCTCTTTTCGCGTAGACAGCCTTAAAATCCGCTCAGAGAGGAAAAAAATCTTCAGTCGATCAATTTGGCTTATTTTGAGCCTATTATCTTTATTCGCATATAAAATTGGATAAAAAATTTATTAAAAAAAATTCCGCATAGAAAATTGGATAATTTAAAAAAAAAATCGTACTCAAAATATTTAATTTTTTATTAAAATTTAAGATACTTTTCTGTCAAATTACTTAACACATATTCCCTTAAGAAAAGCAGTTAAGAATTTTTATAAAGGATTTTGTTCATTTAAATGCCAAATATATGGGAATTAGTTTGGTTGTAGTTTGTTTAAGTGGTTTATTTAAATTTTATTTTATAAGTTTCAGTGTAGTTATCTTTTCCGACTTTTATTCAATAACGTCATCCCTCAACGCCTTTTGCGTTTCGCCGTTTTTTTTTCCTCAAAATCTCACCACTCAACAGCACAAAGACCGCTACGGCAGAGGCTACTTTCTTGTCACTGTCCGATCCATAAACTTTATTTATTGATAATTAATTCCAAAAAAGCGAAAATTGGAATACGAAGCAAATGAAACTGCAGAAGCAACACGCAGCCAAGAGAAACTCTCCCGAAAAACGCGGGTGGCTTCGCTTACTTTGGGAAAGGGCAATGACAGTTGCAGTGCCAACGGACGGGCAAATGGAAGGACTAATTCAGGAGGAAGGAAGAACGAGGCTGACGGCAGCCCGCTTAAGACCATATAACCACCCGCATAAGAGCGGTTGCTCGAGACCATAGCAAAGACCGGACATGAAAACAAAGTTGATCAGTCCATCAATCAGCTGCTATGCTTTCTTTTTCTCCCTTTTTTCTTCTCGATTATTAATAATTGTCGGAATGAATGGATGAGTGAATGCTTCGAGCGAACGAATGTTGATTGTGTATGTGCATGAGGTACTTATGTAAATATATTAACCAATCATTATTTTATTCCAGCCCCATTCGGAAAGTAAATTTATTAAGTTAAAGGAGAGAGCTTTGCCCAAATGATCAACTTATTATTAGGTCCCCGAGATTGTGGCCTATAGAGACCGCGCACTCCGACAAAATAACCCCATTTCTGGCAGAAATTGTCACATGTGTGTGTGTTGGCGCTGTACAGGGCAGACCACTCGACTCAGAGCAACGAAGTTTGGCACAAACCAGGTTGCCATATTGGCCTTTTTAAGGCGAAATTATGGAAATTTGGTCTTTTTCAAAGCCCTTGGTCTTAGGAATTTTCCTTTGGCATTAAATTCATTTTCGGACTTTTTAGGCTCTATTTTCGTTAATGACTTTTAGTGCAATTTTTAATAACTTATTTACTTCAATTAATTCATTCTAATTAATATTGAATATTTTTTAATAAATTTTTGATATTACACTTTTCAAATGATATATACTGAGCTGTCAAACGAAATAGCACTTGAATAGATCAAGAACCTTTTTAATTTTTTTCACTTAAATTTTAGTTTAATAATAGAGCATTGCACATATGCCGATCAAGTGGGATTTGTTTTCATGAAAGATAGCCTTGTCTCTTATAACAAATGAGCTCTTTAATCAGTTTGTCAAACTTGGCCTTTTTTTGGCCTTATTTTTAAGAAAATTTGGCCTTATTTTTAAGAAGGTTTTGTCTTATTTTTCTATTTTGATCAGGCAACCCTGAAACAAACATACTTTGAATGCCGGGAATGTGCACCTCGGTGCCGTTTCTTGAAATTTTAATTAGAATTTCAATAATAAGAAATTAAGCGAAACTTTGGCGTTTTACCTTAATAACATTCAAAAATATTATAGCACAAAAATCATTTTTACACCATCTGAAAATATAAAAAATTATCTTTTCAATGCTACCAATTATATTGCCATAAGCTTTTTTCCCATCTAATTCTAATAAATTTTTTAAAATATTTTTTGGCGTAATTTACAATACTTTTCAATGTTACAATGAAATTCAAACTTTTTTCTTTGGTTAAACAAATATTGAATTTCGTGTTTCTCTTCCATTGTTGAAAGCTAAGATAATACCCTATTTTCCTTTCTTTTTTTATTTGTCAGTTTTTTTGTGAAATCTGTAAAGAAGTCCTCAAGATAAAAAATAGTAAATATATAAGGAAATAATCCAGTAAACGGAGCGATTATGACTGCTGTGTTTTACTTCTTTTAGCAGCATGTTTTAAGTCAATTAACATGCCTGTGGGCGAATGTTGAAATCGATTGCATATTTTGCATAAGGAGTAAGAAAGTAAAGTTCGCGTCGGTAACATACAATTATATGATACGAACAGGAACAGAAAGAGTGCAAGGCTATGAAAAGAACGCAGGTTATGTCTGTCACAATTTGAAGTTACTTTGTTAATGGTAATCAAAATCACAAATTATGCATAAAAGATTTAGTTGAAACTATTCCCGGCAAACAGCTACTAATATATATCTGTTATTTTTTGGCAAAAAGCCGGTTGGCGGCAGCAGATAAACGTTGACAATAGTCGACAAAGTCAGGTAGTATGGTAATGTTTTTTTTTTTTTTTTGCCATGTTGAGAACGATTTCAGGCTTGTTGAACCTCTTCAGGTGGCCAGGCATCCAGGAGTGGCCAGGAAGGGGTTTCCTTCCTGGCCTCACCTGGATGGAAGCGCTTCATTGTCCGCCTATAGAGAATTTCCCAAGCCGAAAATGGTCTCCATAGCGGAAAGATTGCCGTTATCAAGCGGACAAAGAACCCCGTTCAGCAAACCGCCGCCAACCAGCCACAGCGGATCGATCGTAGTTTTTTATATATATTATTAATTCAAACCTAAACTTTGAAAGTGGTGAAGACTTGATATTTTTTTTTTAAAGTTGATTAATCGTCACTTCGCATAAATAAAAAAATTGTCTTCGTGCTTCTTAGATATTTAACAGTGTTATCAACTTTTAAATTAAACCGGATACGAAAAATCAGAAAAACTATCACACAACCAACTGATGCCTACCATTGCCAGAGTTCAGGTTTGAATTCGATTTGTATCACTAGATGACGCTGATCGCAAATCGATGAAGATGATGTGCTTATTTACATTGCTATAACAGAGATGAAACTATGAAGTACACATGCTCTTTTACTATTTAGACACTGGAGAATGGTTTAGGGACATCATTTTGCTCTTGGATATTGGCCGTCTAAAGCGTAGAATTCACCAAAATCACATCAGTACCGCTATTACGTATTCTTGAAATCTAAAATTTTGTCAGAATGAGTCAATTTATAACCACAATGACTGTATAAAACTCAAAAATGTTTAAAATGTATTTAATATTTTTTAAAAAACAAACAAAAAATCCCAAAATATTCATGATATTTCGTTGCGTAACGGGAGTAGGTGACTCTGATTATAGATGGCGCCCAAGATGCCAATGAGGTATGGTTTTGACAGTAAGTAGTGACGAAAGCTAATTTTGCTGAATTTTCAAGAAAATTAATGTATAGGAAGAGTTCTAGCACGATTATCTATACAATAAAACATTTTTTGAAGGAAATAAAGTCTAAATTTATTAAAAATCGATATTTTTTCCTGTTGTGTTTAGTAATCCGACAACCCTAATATATACTTCATTGGAATAGAGAGATTCGTTCTGTTTATAACGTGAAACAGAACATTTCCTCCTCTCACCAAACGTACTCATCTGTCTGCGGTTGAACAGGATCAGAGAAGGTTCCTGGTACTGGGGGTTAAGGGTCAGCTTAACAGTAAATTTTAGTTTCTGCTGCATATACATTTTCCGATTGAGGATGGACCATTCCCCTTAGATCTTCATGTCTTACAAATTTTAAGATTACCTCTTTGTATTAACAGAAAAATTGCAAAAGTCTACCATCATATTTTTGATTGCCTTCTTACTAGGAAATTTCGTAAAAACAAACGATGAAGAAATTTTAAAAAAAGATTTTCTAAAGCAATCTATACTTATAAAAGGCAATGTTTGTGTGCGTGCGTGTGTGTTTGTCTGCGATGTCCAGACGAAGCTATCGCACTTACAGCCATGAAATTTGGCACACAGGTAGTCGTAATGGTGACTGAATGCACCTCGAAGCCGAAATTTTAAAATTTAATCAAGAAAATTTTTTATTTAATGTTTTGTGTTGTTTTGGTTGATTTTTCGCACTAATTTCTCAATAGAATGGTTTCAAATAACTGTACGACAAAAATAGATACATCATCGGAAAGAGCACACGATTTCCGTTCTAATGAAGTTAGTTTTGAATTTCTAACGCAATTGACTGAATTTTGAGAATTTTTTAAAAAATACCCAGTTTTGGCATCAAGATGCTACTTTTGATTTTAAATTTGTTGCATCCGACTTTCTAATAACACTATTATTTTCAATTTTTTTCAGCTTATAAGTAGAACGGTTGTGTCGGATTTAAAGCAACAACGGTTAAAATATCTTTTCAAGTTTTTTTTAAATTAATTTTTTTCTGGGCGGTTGAGAGTTATTTTTATGGAGAGAGTTCCTCGCGCGGCACGGCACTTCGGAACGCAGATGGCTACGTGATTGGTTGAAGGGGAGGTGACGTCATAACCTTGAATGGAATGACTGATTATTATTTTCGGCAGTATCTTAATGTATTTATTCATCTCGCATACTTAGCTTGCAGTATAATAATTTTCACGCTGCAATTTTTTATTATTGTTTATCGTGAAAAAAAAAATAAGCGGGAAAATCAATAATGTGTATCTTTTGTTTTGATTTTGTTTTCAAAACTTTTTCATGTCATTGTGGGCGTTTTTTTTTTCATTTTGTTGAAGTCCTGATTCCACGGGCAACGCCGTGCGCGTACTGCTAGTATTAACTATAACTAAGCAATCAATAAAACGTGAGGCTTTGAAAATCAGTAACAGGACTTGCAAATGAACATTCCCAACAAGAAGCGGATCGTTAATTTTATAATCTGAATTTTTATGTTTGTTTTTTCCTTTATTGTTTCCCACAGTCATTCATATTTAATAATGTTTCTTTCTTCTTTCAAAGTATCTTTGGTTTGATGTGCTGAGAGCTAGCTTTAAGGTATGTATCATGTGTGATTTAGGTTGTTATTTTTTAATCCTTGGGTCTATTTCAATTTGTTTTGTGTTTTGGAGGCAAAGTTGGGGGTTGCTGCTGCTCCTGCCTCCAAAATAACCCAATATAGTTTTGTTTAAGATTTTTATGGTTGTTAATTATATTTATCTTCATCTGTCTTTTAAATCAAAATTGTATATAATAAAACCTGTTGAGGGTTGTAGCATAATATTTAATATATATTATGATGTTTAGTTTTTATTATGTTATTGTTTATCATGAATTAATTATGAAAAAAGGGAAAAACTATTTATGTCCTCCTTGTCCTATATAGAGCCCTGCACCCTTTGGGTGGGTTTATAAATATATATATATATAACTGAAGTTTATTTCTATTCATAGTCATGATGTCTAGATGTGTAATTCAGCTATTCTCAAAATTATAGGAGTTGCATTTCCCATTTAGTTAATCTGTGGGTCCCTAATCAACTTTTAGCTATTTTCACTCAGCGGTCCTGTTATATCATTTCATGAGCAATGGCTAAATCGATTGCTACTAGCGCAAGATAAGAACATGGCGCTGACAGGCAGAACCGATCTTATTTTCCAATAACATGAAGAGGGCTAAAGCAGTTTCCTGCTCTTACATCAAATTCTCCGTATGAAAAGGATATGCGGAACTTTGTGTTCCTGTAATCTGAAAGTAAATGGCCAATGATTAAAAGCTTTATTTTATCTGACCAAAGACTTTTTTCTCTTTTTTGTTACTGGTATATAATTAAAAATGATAAAAATGCTCAAAATGATGAGAGCACAATCATGAATCTAAGTTGCGAATAAATCAAGTCACAGCAAATTGGAGACAGTGTGTTTCGCTGTTAACTTAAAGAGCAGTTTACATAATTAAAAAAAAAACAAGCTTTGAAATATGAAAGAATAGTTGAAATTAACAAATATATATATATAGTGTACTGGGATAGTTCTATGTTAACATATAATCCCATTCTGTTCTTAATTTTACTGATCAAAGAATAGCTATGAAATTGTTATAACAAAAGCCGTTAGTAATAGCAATAATAACAACAATAACAGTAGAAATAACAATAATTTTTTGTCTGTTATAGTCAAAGATATAACGATATCGTATAAAATTATTTTTTTCCAAAGTCTTTTTCCTCAGCAATAAATCTTAAAGCAGAATATCACAAATCTTCGAGAAATAATGCATACTGGGTCAAATAGTAATATTATTCCATATAATTAACGTTTTAAGATGTTACATAAATTGTACCAAAAAAAATAATTCATTATTTTATATACAAAAACGAAAATATATGTTTAAAATCTTGCATGTTTTTCATTAATTCAAACTATCTTTGATAAAAGTTTTCGAATACAAATTAATTTTGCCTGTTTTTATTTAAAGAATCTTGAAAAATGCTTCAGGAGTTCAGCATGAAGCTCAATCCGCTCCGAATTTTTCAAAAATCCACAGTATTATGAAAAATTCAATCAAATTGATAATATGAAACATTTAGAGACAATAAATGATTTTCTCTCAATTACGGCTTTCGAAGAGAACGTAAATACAAAAAGCCGTAGGTCGGTTATGGTTTCTTTCGGGATGCCTGTGCTGTGAGCTTCAATACTCTTCGTTGCGCGTCGCTGAAATCGTTTTCCAAACTTCGGAATGAAACCTTTGTATTCCCTATGTGCTGGAGGGTTTCAAACTAAACATGTTTATTTTACTATCTGCCGTACATGCAACTATACGGTTTTGTAAAGGTTATGTACAGGGTGATCAAAATTAAACAGAAGATGTTTAAGCATCCTGTGTGCAAAAAAAAAAACTATAGGCTGCATCGCAACCAAATTCTCCTCCTTAGTGTGTGGTTTCGATTTCAGAAAAAATTCATATTTTGACTATTAGGGGTAAAAGGGCGCTTCTGTGCAAATAAGTTCTTTACTTATGAAACTAATGTTTAATTACTATGTTTACTATGTTTAATTTGTTTAACTATGTTTAATTACTTATGAACAGTTTTCTTTTAAGAGAAAATGTGAAGCTATGAATATTTAACTGGGAAAAACGTGAAAAAATGAAACTCAAGGCTTAAAATGCTTTAGATGATAACATTTCGATAACACGTGGAAAGAAAATAAAAATAAACCACAAATTAACCCGCAATAACTTCATTGCACTCACATATTGCATCATAATATCATTGTATATGTGATTCGACATGTCCTCCTACACCTTGCATGCGCTATACGACAAACTCAATAGTAGTATGCAATTCACGTGCGGGATAGTTTAAATATGCTCTGGAATACTATCTTTTAAGACAGTTAATTTTGCTTTATGAACTTGATAATCCCTGCTCTTCAAATTACCGCCCAGCCATAAATCGTAGGACGTTATATCTGGTGAACGGGAAAGCCAAGATCTGCCTTTCATGCTATTGCAAAAAATTCTTTGCCGCAGAAGATTTTGAAGTGTGAAAGCAACATGCAGTGGTGTCCCTTCTTGCGTAAAAATGGTGGTGTCTAAACAATTTCTCTTTTGCATGCAATTAAAAAAATTTCGTTTGACAGCTACATTTATGAATGACGCTGTGAAGCCACAACACAGTCAACTTTTGATTCCTGCAATGGATTTTTCAGTAGACGTGAGGATTTTCAGCGGCAAAATTCAGCAGTTACGCCTGTTTACACACTATTCATATAGAAATGAGCCCAATCGCCCCACGAAATCATCCAAGGCCAAGAATTATCAACCGTCATTCGTGCAAGAGACATGAAAGCAAATGATTTTCACGATTCTTTCTCACCAGACAGCATTTCGCGCGTATGGTATATCTTATATAAGCAACATTTTAAAACATTATGCAAGACTTTTTACACTGTTAAAATGGATTGACCAAATCCCGAGATATTGCAGTTCCGCTACTGCTATTATGTATTGTTTCTGCTTGTTCAAAGCAATAGTCGTAATTTCTTCGTCTCTCTGCATTCCAGATGGTTTGCTGTCCCGTCCAGCTTTCATTGCAAAAATTCTTGTCTCTTCAAAATGCAAAATCATTCTCTGAATGTCTTAATAGTTATGAGGAACTCGGTGCAAACATTTTACCTCTAAAAATGCATTTAGCACTGCTCAAGCATTATTATTTCTCAAGTAAAAGAGTTTGACGTGTTACACTCTATCTTGTAAAGCTAATGCTGTAGTCACTAAAACCGCAGTTTAAGAAAAAGTTACTTCATTCGCTAGTTATACAGGCAGTAGAATTTCAAATACTTTCAAAGTTAATCAAATTACCAACACCGCAACGCCATTTCCACTTACCGACCATATTATAAACTATTTTTGCTCCAGAAATCGAAACTGCAAACTCAGGAGAGTATGTGTAGAAGATTTGCTTGTGATACAACCTTTAATTTTAGATAAGGAGGTGCCTAAACACCTCCTATTGGATCACATTTTATAAATGTTTTGAAAAATAAAGAAAAAGATACAATTCCAATTAACTTAGACATCATAAAACTATTAATTTTATCGAGTCATTTAATTAATTAGATTACTTTTTACCTATAATAATTAGAATTGTTATTACTGAATTAACGACGAGATGAAAATAATGTCTCTGTTAATTTTTCATAAAATGTTAATTCAAAATCCATCCCATTCAGTCCATCGAACAGTTTTCAAAAAGCAGAGAAATTATTACAATTTTCTACAATTAAAGATCTGAGTAGGACATTTCGTTTCCTGTAAAAGCTTCTTTTACACAAGACACTTAATGGGATAATTTTTTAAATGAAACTTTTTTTCATACATATATGTTTTAATGTTGATCGAAAAATGAAATAATAAATCATTCAGTTTTGTGGGAATGTTCGACAAACGATATAATTTTTCACATTAGATGTCACTGTGAAAAACTTTTATTTTCTTTAATTTTGCTCGGTTAAAATTTTTATTTGATCTTTCAATTCTATGAATCTGATTAATTCTCTCTTGAATGTCATAATTTTTATTATAAAGAACAAAAGAAATAAAAAAAATTGAAGATTGCATTTCTATTTAATTTAATTGTAAAAATTTTAAAGTAATTTCTACAAATGTAGCAGAGTATATGCCGTATACTTTGAAGATTTGGAAATTAAGTTCACAAATTAACTCGTAATGGAAAATTAATTTAAAATATTCTCTTTCATAAATTCTCTGGCTTAAAAAATAATATCTGCAATGTGCGCAATCTCGTGTATGAAATCCGTTTGAAACGTCCTACTACATTTTAATACAGACAAAGAAAATGAGTTAACATGAGAAGTTTAAGAAAAATGCACAAGTGATATACGTATACAAAAGAGAAAAATGTTGTCATATTTATATGAATAATAACTTTATCTGCTTTCAGTACGTTAAGAATTAGGAAACAAAAAGTTAAAATACAACGTTCCTGAAATCATTCGAATTCGGTTTAAAATAAAATAACTGTAGAAAAAAAATTAAAAACTTCAAATTTCGAGGAATTTTGCTCAAATTATACTAGAAGGATATACAGTAGAATCCCGCTAATCCAGACTCGATGGGACCGGACCTTGTCCTTATCACTGAAAGTCCGGATTAAACGGTGTTTGCCTTAAAATACATGTAATACGTAAAACTATGATTTTTTTTCATAAGTATTTACAACTTTTCCTAAAGCTTAATTTTAGTTTTATTACTGCTGTATGCATAGACCTAAGATTTTAACCTACAAATTGATGCAGGATTAACAAAGAAAACGACTTTGTATATAATTACATATCAAAATATATTGATTGTATATCTGCTTTTTTTAACCCCTTCCATTACGTTTTTATTTAACCTCCTAATTACATGCCACCATCAATTTGATAGATTTTTTTTATTATTTCAATCTATTTAAGATGGTAAAGGATACTTGGGACATTTAAGCGTGACCAGGTGATTTTTGTATTTAAAATTAATTGTTACGTTCACTTAATTTCAGATTTAAATAGCGTACGCGCACAAAAGGGCAGAAGGTATGAGCGCCGACCAAGAATGTGTTAAATCCCTTCCGTATGAATCAAACGAGCTCGACTTTACTGTATACGAAAAAGCTAGTAAATTTTGTGATCACCAATGTTGCACAGAGAAGGAGATACAGAGGTCTCACTCCCATACGCACTAATGACAACTTTTTTAACATTGCACTTCACATAGACAGTACGCCACCAATGTGCGACAGTGGGAACTAACCGGACTACGTCACTGTGACGCAAGAGTTTCCCTATCGTCATGACAACAATGTAAACAGTTATTTCAATTCCTATGACCATTATTTTTATTGAATTTTTTAACGTTTTTCGACGATTATTAAATTTAAGAATAACCGAATTCTTTTGATACATTGTTAATTTTACAGCCTAAATAATATGATTCTGAAATAATGCTTTTCTCACTAATTTGAATCTCTCTCTTTGTAGAGTACCAAAAATATTTAAAAAAATGGATATATAATTTAAGAAATATTAAGTTTACTTCAAATAAAATTATACTTATTCTTTTTCAAGAAAAACAGAAAATAATTAGCCCTTTGTAGAGTACCAATAATTTAAAACATGTGGATATATAATTTAAGAAGTATAAAGTATTTTTCAAATAAATAAATTATATTTATTCTTTTTCAAGAAAAGTTCTTTCACATCATAAATTTTTTTAAAACTCCCCATGAGATTATTTCTTGTTAATTAAGTCAATATTATATCTTTTTCAGATTATAATTATTTTTCATAACTTCACATTCATTCTTATTATAGATTTTAAAAAATTATAGAATGCAATTTTAATAAAGAAAAAATCATTTGTAAAGTTCATTTTTATGAATATTTGTAACCCCCAGAAAAAAATTAATGTTATTTAGGTTTGCACCAAGATGTTATAATAAATGTCAAAGATACAAAATAATATCAAACTAATTTATTGAGCATACATAATAAGTTACAAAATATTACAAATTAATAACATTTCTAATAAACCCCAAATGCTGAGCATAATGGAAAAAATGGGTTTCAAATCATTGTTCCTTAATTTTACTTTATGTTTTATCATCATACGAATGAAATAAGAAATAAAAAACACTTGTGCTTTCTCTTTCTGCTCTATATGACTATCAAAAAGTCTATATTTAATTTTTAAAACATTTTATCAAATTGGAACAAAACCCAGGATTTCTGGAAACATTATAAGTATATCTGAAAAAAATAAATAAATTTTCAAGATTAACAGGAATAAAGTACATCAAAACTAATATTTGTAAGTAGCTCAGGCCTGACTTTATTTATAATTAATAAAATCAATGAAACACATAAACACGCTGTGACATCTCCCCTACCTCTTTCCCACGACAGAGAAGACCACACAGCGAAATCCCCGGGGCAACACAAGAGAAACGAAGTGGGTAATAAAACTGCCCGTCCTTATGCAAGCCTAGATGGGTCCAGGGAGTGCTGTACCGTTTGCGTAGGCAACCTGCGTGTAGCTGACAAAGACCTCCGGTCAAGAGTTGACAGCTTCCAATGAACACCATGGAGGAAGGCACACGACTGCGGTTGGGTGATCTGTCCAGCTGGAGGACGAATCACGAGAAATAATTCATCAGCCACTCCCCTTGCCTCTGAAGTTAAGGTGTTTAAGAAGAGAGGAAAAGTGGAGAGAGAGGGAGATGAAATGAAAACACGCGAAGAGCTAACTTCGTTGTGTTGATTTCGAGATCCGCAAACTTAGACGAAACGGGCGTATTTTTCACCCCGTGTTATCCAAACCCTTGGCTGGACTAGTCCCTTTGGTGGACTGTTGCATTCTATCGAGAGTCCATTGAAACCTCGATGTCATATACCGATCCTCGGTATCTTTCCTGATCTCATCCTGAGTATTAATTAGTCAAACCTGGCTAGAAGCATCCCTGTGGTGGATTGCTGCATTCTATCGAGCGTTCTTACTACCTCGATGTCATATACCGATCCTCGGTGTTTTCCATAACTCGCCCTGAGTTACTATAGACTGCTGAACTCTCATAATTCCATAAACTTTACGATAAAGTTGCATCTCCAAGTATACTCACTGTTAGTAACTTCGAATAAGTCAAGTTACGATTGTTATTGACTCTCGCGATCTATATCCGTGACTTGTTTATCTTCGTTCTTGAAATTGTGCATACTATATGTATATAACATTGTAAAATAGCAATTTATTAAAGATTCTTATTAAATTTTAAAATGCTGGAATTCTGTGACTTCTTTAAGTCTGTTGATCTGTGATCAGACCCCGATAACACTGGGTCACGACATTACAACACCTAAAATAAAAAAAAAATGGTGAAATTGACTACCTTTGTGTGAATGCAGGAATCAACTGACAAAAAATTTAAAGCAGTATTAATCTTGTATCTGTACGACTTCTTTTTTTTTAATACACGAAATGCTAACTTAAATACTTAGAAATACTTTATTCAACAAAAACAATTTTCAAGATATTTGATAATAAAATATATCAACAATCATTTTTTAATTATCTTAGACCACTACTACTTTTCTTCATATATTAAAGCCATTGAAATTTCACTATTTATAATTTGCAATCAATAAAACACATAATTTACACACCTGAAGTAAAAAATGGTAAAATTGATGTAAATTTATGTCTCTACAAGACTTGAACCACCTTTATATGAATGAATGGAACAACTGACAGGAAATTTGGTATGAAAATTTAAAGCAGTATTAATCTTGTATTTGAATGCTTCTTTTTTTTAATACACACAATGCTAATTTAAATACTTAGAAATACTTTATTCAACAAAAACAATTTTCAAGGTATTTAATAATAAAATATATCAGCAATCATTTTTTTAATTATCTAAGACCACAGATCTTATAACACAAAATCATTCTTTTTTCTCAAAGGAATTGAATAAGCTAAGGTATATGCATCATGAATTTGGCATTTTTAAAAAATTGTAGCCTTTTAAAGAAAAATGAAAGAACAAGAGAAAAAATTTTTTTTAAATAAAATATTTTTAGCATAAAGAGTGTAACGATAACTTAGAAATTGACTCATTGTAAGATACACAGAAAAGTTTAAAAATTTATTTTGTGAAATTAACTAGAAAATTGCTGCAGTATCAAAGCATGTATTCAAACTATGATCACATGATGCAAGTTCATCTAATCATAATATGCGAGTTCCTCTAAAAATAAATTATTTTACACATTTTTAGACAATTTTTTACGAAATCGTGGTACATTTCATATGACCAGCCATTCTGAAGATAAAACAGCTCCAACATTGACAGACTGCCTGAAAAAAAAAACAAATTTCTAGTAGATTCCATTTATATAACACACACCAATTTATTTTTATTACAGACTCCACTTCATTATATTACATGAATATTATGAATAAAATATTCACCTTCAGCATTAGCAATTAATTTTCTTATATGAAGCTGCGTTAAATAAAACAGATCAAAATATTTTGATAACTTTACTAAACTAGTATTAGCTAATATGCTTATTAAACAAATTTACTACATTTTATTTACACAAATAAGAATGAATATTTTAATTTGCCTCTGGAAAACGTATGTTAAAAATAAATACTAATAAAAATAAGAATCTTCTTAAAAGGGAATTGAAATTTGCAGAAGGATGCTATAATAAGATACTGAATTATTTCTAAGATACTAATAGCAGTATGTAATAATAATAAATAAGCGTAAACATTAAACAGACTAGAGATATTTAATCAGTTCATTTTATTCTATTTCTACGGTGTATTGGTACGGTCCGCAAAAAAATTATTATTCATGTTTTTCCCTCGCACTATTCAAAAGTACTCAGCCTGAATAGAAGCGCATGTTTGCGCTGGTACTCAATAAAAGATGTATTATCAGTCTGCATACTCTTGGCTGACATACTCTTGGTGCACCAACTGTAGAGTAGCAATAAACACTGAAAAAAAGCCATAATGTTCCACAAAGGTCACTCTAATAAAGTTCTCAAGCCCCTCACTTTCTTTGAAAAAGAACTCTCATGGGAAAATCAAGTTAAATACCTTGGCTTAATTTTCAACAGCACACTAACTTTTAGACAACACGCCAAATATATGATAAATTCTGGAATAAATTCATCAAATCATTCCACTCATAGGGCGCCACTCTCCTCTCTCACTTAACAACAAAGTGCTTCTTTTAAAGCAAGTTCTGAAGGCTATTCTGCCCAGATTTGGGGTTTAACGGCTAAAACTCATCACAAGAAAATCCAAACCCTGCAAAATAAAATACTCAGAATTATGACCAATGCTCCCTGGTTCGTGAGGAACGAAATCGACCATAACGATCTACATATTGAAAGTATAGAAGACCACGTTAAGAAGCTATCAAGAAAATTCTTTCTCCAAATTACGGAACACAAAAATCAGCTTATCAGTAGCCAAATCGAATACGTTGACAATAATGGCAAATATCTCTATCCATATTCAACTACGAAATGGTATCTCCCACTCAAGCATCTTTAACTTCTAGACTCTCAAATTGATCTCCTTTTGGTGACTCTTCAAACTTAGAAACTGAATTCTTTCAAACTCATAAATTCTATCTCCCCTGGCTTGCATAGCCAATTCTCATTCGCTTTGTAGCATTGTCCCATGTTGTTCCCCTTCAAAACGTGTAAGCACTCAGACTGAGTAGAAGCGCATGTTGTGCTGGCTCTCAAGGAATGTTGTAATATTAGTTAGTTAGTCTTGACTGACAAAATGGGGTGTTGTTCTTTCTATGTGAGTAGACCGCTTGCGAAAGCAGCAATGTGAAATGTCCCTTTATTATTAACGGCTAATCCTCAATAAAGGCTCGCGACCTTATAACGAGATAAGGTTAAGAAGGAAAACAAAAGGTATACGCCATCCATCCTTCCCCTATTAATGCCCCTGGGCGGGGCGGGATATTTGGATGGCGAATGCGGACCCACACTAAAGTCCCGAGCAGTCCTATCATCTCTGCTCCATGACTTATGAATCGTCGGTGGGGCCTTTTATCGTGCTTGTAGGTGAGCTGTGTTAATAAAATGCTTGAGTATCATAGCTGCTACTAGTTGGCCTTTTTGTGGAACGTAACTATGTTTGTTCTAGCAAAGAATGAAACGAACATTGATTTGCGATTGAATGAAAAAAGTAAAATTTATCTCGACTGGATACCAACTATAATTTTCGGCAGCATCACAGAAGAGATATTCGTATTTAAATAATTTTTGCCAGTGTGGGAGAGGTTTTAGGAAGAGCATACGCTCAGGGACCTTTTATCTTTATCTTCAACTCAAAATTAATGTTTTGTGGTATATCAAATGCAATGCGCACAAATTTAGTTTAATTTCAGGATTTATTACCTATTATATCGTGCTATTTTGAATGAATAATGAAATAAAAAAATAGTAATTATAATATTTCGCTTATTACACAGGCGTTTTAGAAAAGTGAGCTAACATCCTCTGAGGCTAATATTTTTTTGACTATACACTCTTTTTAAGAGGCTTATATTCTTCTGAGAATTTATTGATTATTGTTCTTCCATAATTCACGCACTTCAGAAATTATGAAATACAAGAAGTCATATTTCGAGAATGTTTCAGTTTCAAGATATTTTAATTATACAAAATAGAAATTACAGAAGAACCAGAAGAAGTAAACAATAGTAATAATAATATACCTTTAGCGCGCAACGCAGCAGCATCCAGTAATTGAATTAGCAATATTGTCTATATTCTACTAACCAATTAAGATACAATCAAATAACAAAAATTATCTTTCAATAAAAATTATAACAAATTAAGATGAAACAAATAAAATGGAAAAAAGAAAGAGAACACGGAGGGCGAACTTTTTCAAAATGCCACTCGCCATCGGAGTTCTAAAATGGATAAATTTTCTGTCAAGGGAATAACTTAATACTCAAATCATATTCCCTCTGTGGCCTGAATGTATCCAATAATTGAAATAATGCAGAAAAACCTTTCTTAAATAAAAAAAAAAACTTCAAAAAGTCTTTTATAACAAATCACACTCACATAGAAAAAAAGAAGATATATTGACATTACCTTCTGCCAAAAATACTAGTAGAAGCAACACCATCGAAGGAAATTAGAAACAAAGATATTAAGTCAAGAATCTAGAAAACCTAGCTCCATCTATTGATAGAAATTCGAATTAAATTAACATAAATTTAGAAGCTCTTCAATCCTTTTATAATTAAGTTATTGTATTTAAAGAAATTACTTGGGTAGCCGTTTTCTTTAAAATTAATATTTAAATTATCAAAAGCTGTGACGAAAATTGAATAGGTATTACAAATATTTTTATTCTATTAATTGAGAATAAATTGTGTTTTTGAATATTTTAATGTCAAGATTAGTTTGAAAGTCACAAAGTGTAATGGCCTTGAAATTAAAGTCTTTTCTTTTATCATTACCTTCTGCCAAAAATAACAGTAAAAGCAACGCCATTGAAGCAAATTAGAAACAAAGGATTCAATTTCAAGAAGTAAGTATATTTTGTAAGCTTTCTTCCGTGTTTATTTCCTACTACTTTTACCTGCAAAAATATATTTAATGTGGATTCATCTCGTCGAAACTAATTCATCTAATGATAGAAAAATATTATTTTTGGAAATAATTTTCAAAACCTATTGCGACTTTTATATGAGCGTTATATCATATTATAAGAAGGCCACCTGTGGAAATACATGCATACGGAATGTCTTAAAACTGCAGATCTGTTTTAAAATACCACATCCATTCTTTTAGTTATTGCAGATTTTAGGACTTATGAAAAATAAAGGGTTAAAATATACTACTTGAGAATATTCCTAAGAAACATTTGAATTGCATTTAAGAATGAAAACAGCACCTGAATTATAATAGAAACGAAATCGGTTATCTTCTTTGGACGTAAGGAACTAAACTTGCTTCGCAATGTCATGTTGCGCCAGCGCCGCATAAACATCTCGTCGGTCATCTTAACGGCAGCCTGCTGTTGTATTTAGCGTGGCAACAGTTCAAGTGCACTAGCAGCATCTGCCTGTGATACAAGCACTGTTGAGACGTCGTCTTCTTCCCTTTTCTCAGGATTATCTTGATCTTGATTCTTGACAATGGAAACAATGTCGTGTGGCTACAGTCATAATTTACTTTAACAAGAAATAATTCATTCGTATGACACACACTTCAGCACAACGTAGCAATGACAGTCTTCGATAGGACAACACATACAAGATCTGTCAAGTGAATACTGATTTGACTCGGGCGGACTAGACAACAGGTAAAACCAACGCCGCCACTTTTAACACAGTTGGCTATTTTTAACGCGCGTTGTCATAGTAACCGCGAATCACTCACTCAAGGTCACTACTCTCAAATAGTTTGCCTACGTCTGCATTGTACCGTGCGAATCGCTGCTAGCTATTTCCGTACTTTTTCCCAGACTGCCCAAAGTCAATTCTCTACTTCATTTGGTATATCAAGAATATTTTACCGGATTTTCCGGATAATCCTCCCCGTAATCCGAATAGAGGTAAGCACCAATTAGCTCGGATTCTCGATGTTACACTGTACTGTAACTTTCACTGCCTCAGATTGGTTATCTTCGCTAACCCCTTCAAACTACCGACTAACCAATTTATTATCTTTTGGATTTCTACGTTTTGAGTTATAAAAATTCCAAGCTCCTAATGCCATGCTCTTTTCCGACAAAAAGGCGCTCATCGGTGAAACGCCCAACTTACTTCGAACAATGTAACAATGCTGATGAACTGAAAAAAACTAATTCTGTACTAAAAACGATTAATTAAATAGTTTTAACTTTAAGCAACATGAGAAAACTGCATTTTTTCCTTGGAAGGGCTGCAATTCTCTTTTTAAAAAATCATAATGAAAATGATATTTCATATGCGGTGGACTTCGATAATTGAAAGCTGAAGAGAACAAAAAAATTCGAATTAATAGAATGTGGTCTAAAAATGACTATAGTAACACAAAGCTAAATTTTTTAATTAAAAGTGGTAGTAAAGATTTATTTTTGGTATTTAATTTTTTAATAAATAATACATAATTAATAAATAAACAGTAATTAATAATTATAATTAAAATTCTTAAAATAAGTATTCAATAAGTAAATAAGGGATATTAATAAAGAAATAGTGCACAACATTTTCAATAGAATAATTGTAAAATTAAACTTCTATTGCTTTTGTACGAACTGTTTCTCTTATAAACATTCATTATTTTTATGAGTGAATAGTATTTTCATAACATTTGTATCATATCACTAAAGTTCTTTTAACATAAGCTTTCAATGGGGTGCATGCAATATTTTCAAGTTGCTGTGAAAGAAATAAATAAAACTGGATTTTTAAAAACACTTTTACTTGACTTGACTTGTTTCATGTTTGTAAGAGGAGATACTGTAATTCATTTTGCATTCCCGACAGGCTAGAAATTTCAAATTTCGTACACTTTTGGGCAATCGATAAAAAAGCACTATTTGAGAATTTTCTCTAACTTAATTATCGGTTACTATATTGATTTGCTCGCTTAACAAGGAACACCAAGTATCTCAATTTTTAACAATTTCAAGGAGCAAGAAAATACTCAATTTTCCCCAATAACGAATATTTCTGAATTTTTTTAACATCTGATATGAACGTAAGACCGCATTCTCTTATTGGTTGTGAAAAGAAATTAAGAAATATTCGTTATTAGTCGCGAAAAATTGAATATTTTCTTCTTTCGTGAAATTTCAAAAAATTGAGATAGGTGGTGTTGCTTGTGAAGCGACGATTTATTCAATTTCGGTTCCATACGGGTTATACATATATAGACTGAATTTTTGCATTTCATGTACAAATTTTGTAACCTGTTTGAGTCAAAATAAATAAAAAAATATAAATCAGACTTACTAAAAAATATATATCAGATTTACTGAAAAATATAAATCAGACTTACTAAAAAATATAAATCAGACTTACTAAAAAAATATAAATCAGACTTACGACCTGTCAGTCGGAATGGAACTCGGTCGTAAGTCGAGGAGAACCTGCACTGATGAATTTATGAAATGTATAAACAGTTGACAAAGAAAAGGAATTTACTGGTCGTTTCAAAATGTCAAGACTAGCACTTTTGGTCGATTTTACTCCGGAAGGGGCTATCATGCAATAAGTAAGATGAGTGCATTTCCGGAGTTCTTTGTTAGGTCACTCCAAGTAAAATGTAAACGTCCTCTCTTCCATTTTTCACTTCACCCCTATTTTGGTGAAATCAACTCTACCTGGTGCAGCAGCAGCGCGGAGGGTTTTAGAATCCAAGAATTATTAGTAGTCCATCTAGCCTAATAACAAGCAGTTAAAGAATGAAAACATTTTACACATTTCAAAATAAACGTTTATAGAGTCTAACTTTTGAAATACATACCGTAATAATTTAAAAATTATTTTAGAAAACAGGATGTTAAGTGAGAAAGAAATGAAAAAAAAAAACGATTGTTGATTAATATTATCCGATCTCTATACAATAGACAAAGAAGATTACTTTATTCCATCTAACATAATGGCAAGATTAAGCAGCTAAAGATAATGTATTTAGGCCATAAAATATTAATCACGCAAGCTAATTTGTCTAAACTATTATGCAAAATTTTTGTTTGTTGAATATGTTTTCGACATATTCAAGCGATTCATCAGTATTAATTATTGCTTATTATATGAAGCGCCACAGTACTAAATGCCTTATCGGAAAAGGGAGTACTGAATTCCATCACTAGATGTCACATCTAACTCTTGTTTTCTTATCAGTCTGAAACTGAAGTTTTTAACTTTTAATATCAAGACAAGCCGTCATTTCTTATATTATCTGATATGAAACAGAAAATGCACTAGTTATAAGAATTTAGTATTCATATAAGAGGAGGAGTTATAAAGTGCAAGAAAATGTTTTATCTTAGAAACACCTAGTAAGAGAATATATATAAAAACAAAATTTAAAATATATAAATTTCCTTTTCTTCCTTTTTTTTCTTTTTTTCCCTAGAACATGAAGACTTAAAATCAAATCTTTCGTAAATGATCATTTCATTCAATAGAAGGAAAGAGGGCAGCACCTACCTTCCTGGTAGCTCAGTTTTCTTATCTTGCCTCTTATCTACTCTCATTTAGTAGAGAAGGGAGGGATAACAGAGTTCTTGTTGTCTGGGTTTTACACTGGTGTACTGTTTTCAACTTCTGCTAACTATTGAACGTAATCCAATAAATTTATTTCAGAGAGTAAAATAATCGTCGAAGTCAACCACTACATTAAATATTGATTGTTTTTGCTAAATATATACAAAGTCAAAATGCACCTCCATTGGCTGACTAGTGGTGGCTTGGTTCTTCTGCAAAGTGTTTCGTCCGTCTTCAACCACGGCAATGTGTTGCGTCCGCTTTTCAAGCGGCAGTACCAAATCCTCGGAGAAAGGTTCGGGACCTTAAATTGCACGAGGTAAATAACTTATAGATGAACCGGTTAAACAAACGCCAAAGCTAACACTTTCTATGTGCTCTGGGCAGCTTCTAAGTGTTGGTATTGGTACAGCCCGAACGAAACCGAAAACTCTCCTCAAAATCCCCAAATCTCTGACCTACTTATAAGAAATCATAGCTGCTGCTGGTCGGCTTTTTGTTAAAACATTCTCTGTTTCGTCATGTGCGCCGCTTGTATATATTGCTTTTGCATGAGCGAGGTAAATAACTTACAGATGAACCGGTTAAACAAACACCGAAGCAAACACTTTCTAGGTGTTCTGGGCAGACCAACCTGGGCATCTTCTAAGTGTTGGTATTGGTACAGCCTGAACGAAACGGAAGATTCTCCTCAAAATGCCCAAACTCTGACCTACTTATAAGAAATAGTTGCTTTTGCATGTGTGACCTAAACGTTTTGATATTTCATAATGAAAGGTGCTCAAGTTGTAAAAAAACTTTTACTTTCATTCTTTTACAACTACAGGTATGCACAACCGAATTATTCTCTTGCTTTCCTACAATTTCTAATGCGACCCCATAAGGAATAGAATTGTGAGGGCATGTCATGCATAGGTAAGCATAATGCAAAATACCCCCTTCCCCAAACTGATACAGTATAACCAATGTTTAGCGCGAATATGCCAACATATACTATGGTACATAAATATCACAGTGAAGACAATATTTCGTCTTAAATGTACTTAAAGTATAACTTTATGTTATTAATAATATTTAACTAAAATATTTATGTGGGACTACCTCTCTAACAACGATTTTGTAAAAGAGCAGCGCCTTCTACCCTTTCAGTATATAAAGGAAAGACAAGATCAGACAGATTACGAGAGACGCTCGTACCGAAAGGGGCAAGACGTGTGTTCTTGACTTAAATAGAGTAGTAGATCCCCATCACACGAATTATGTCAGACAGGCATACAGACGTTAATATCGAATTATCTATAAAAAGTCAGACGGACATCAAATATGTAGTCACAACCCTAGATACCAGTTACTCATATAAATAGTTTATTTGTAATCTTTCGCTTCATTAAACAAATATTTTAAATTTTGTAACTGTTGAATTGCGTCCCCACATTTATTAAAGATAAAGTTCTAAATATCTTCAGGTAAAATATTGAATTAATTTGAAAGTTACATTTTGGTATACTAACCATTCAATTGGAGTTAGAACAAGGAGGTAATAGACTCTGCGTCCAAGTGCTCCTGAAACCCCTCCCTCATTTGGCGAAAAACTTATAGTGTTAATCTATACTTATAAAAGGCAATGTTTGCGTGTGTGCGCGCGATGTCTAGACGAATCTATCGCACTTACAACCATGAAATTTGACACACAGGTAGTCGTAATGGTGACTGAATGCACCTCGAAGCCGGAATTTTAAAATTTAATCTAGAAAATATTTTGTTTAATGTTTTGTGTTGTTTTGGGTCATTTTCGGCACGTTTATGGCTGTAGTATCTTTTCTAATGAGAGTTGAAAAACAATCGATGCACCATTACAGAGAACAAACAACTTTCGTTCTAATGAAATTTGTTTTAGCTTCAACCGTAATTTACGGAATTTTGAGAAATTTAAAAAAAATAATCAGTTTTGCCGACAAAATTTTGTTTTGGTATTTAAATTTACTGCATCACCCGTTCTAATAACGTTATTTCTTTCATTTTTTTAGGTAATGAATGGAATATTCCCCGTGATTTAAAACAAGAATGGTTAAAATATCTTTTATGGTTGAATATTAATTAATTTTTTTCTGAAGCTGTTAAAATATTTTCGCTTCATTTTTTTCCTCCTTGATTCTTCGTAACCAAGGTCGCGGTGTTCTATTCCCAGCATGTATTTCGTCGAAACCACGTGACGTCATAAGCCCTTTGCTTTCAGCAACATTTTGAAGTACGATCGAACCGTCTGTCGTCGCGCCGACAGATCATGGTTTTAATTTGTTTGTTTTTATAGGTTTTGATTTTCAGAAGACATGTTCATCCTGCGAGTACTTTCGCTGAAACTGAAAAAAATGAAATATGACCTCAAGGAGTTATTTACACCATGTAGCTTCAAAGTTTAAACCTGAAGCTGAAGATTGTAAGCTAAAGATTTTGTTGAAATTCAGGATGTCACGGGCAGCGCCGTGAGGGTACTGCTAGTATTTGATAAACAAGACTCAAATATCCTCACAATATGATAAAAAAACTGCTCAAGAACTTATATTCTTTAGATTACTAATCAGTCAACTCAGTAATGAGCAGTGATCCAATACCTATTTCTCAAAGTTTCAACGCACCTTCTCTCATACAGACATAAAATAACAAAAATGAAAAGGTTTTTTAATAATCACGTTCTACTAGTGTCAGTTCAGAAAAGCATCATTTATCTGAAACAGTTGGGGACTGGGGGTGTTCAGATAACTAATTTTTCGGATAAACAATCATTTACAAAAAAAAAAAAACTGAACGTGTCATAGGATCATAGGAGCAATATGAGACAAAGAAGCAGTGGTATTAAAGACCAAATTGTATATATTTTGTATCACACGTCTTACATAAAGAAGAAGTACATTAAAGTTGGCCTACAATTTTCCTAAACTTTCCAAAATTTTCTGTTGCTTCCTGAGCCTCGTTTATTGCCGCTAAATATTGCACACGTCTTAAAGGCAGCAATTGGACAACATAAGATTCTTCTTGTTGTTCTAACCACTTCATAGCCGTCTCAAGACAGTGAAAACCTCATTGGATGAGGCGGGTTTTGTTTTTCTTTTTTTTCTTTTTCTTTTTCAGCACGATCGTTGTCATTAGGCTCTGTCTCGTCGTTGCAAGTCTTGGTCCTCGATGAAACTGGCAATGATTTCATCTCCCGCTAACACTTGATAGCAAGAGTTACCGACATCACATTAGAGCTAGTCTTGAATGTTTTCTTGGTCGCATTCTTCAAATCCTGAAGATATTCAATCAGCCCAGCCAGTTCTGAATTCGAATTTGCCGACTGGGACGCTTTCGTTCAACCAATGTTTCGGTTGATCGGTATTTAGATAAGCAATACTCTACTGTATTAAAAGAACCCACGCGTTTGTTTTTTCTATCAAAATTTTAGTGGTCAAAACAAAAATATGAAAGCACGAAATGCTGATAGAAATACTCATGTAAATTAAAATTTACATCACATTCATTTTAATTTTCAATGAATGTTCATAAATTTCGTTGCTTGTGATATTCATAAGTTCGCTCAGCACGAGATGGCGTAATTTCTTTATCGTATTGTTTTCAGCGCCTCCGGCTTTCACGTTTCGGCGCTAACTGAGAATTAATTGCAAAATTCCTTCTTTACAAACATTAAAGAGATCAAGCCAAATAAAAGCATATAAAAAGTGCATTTTACTTTGTATTACAGCAAAATCAACTTGATACAATGAATGATTTATTTGTTACATATTCAAATGAATGGTATTGAAAGAATAATTATTTTGATAACCAGTAAAACCTTTCAGCAGCACATAACCTTCTTCATGCCCCCTTCCTCAGAAAAGTTAACACACAAGTGTCAGTCTAAAAAGATGCATTATATTTGTCTAATGATTTATGTTTCCTAAAAAATAAATTAAAGAAAGTTCGAATTCTAAGTGTGAAAACAAAAGTGGAGTGAAATTTGAAGTGAAAATTGTTTGGTGCAGTCTGCAATTTTTTGAAACAACGAAATTTAAAAATTGATTTATGCAAAATGATTGTGTCACTTTTGCTAAAAATTAATTTGTAGACGATAAGAGGATGCTGTATAATGCAATATTTTATATAAAAAATATTAGTTATAAATATATAAATAACTGGAAGATAAATATGTTAATATAATATAATTAGAAGATTTGTGCCCATCTAAGACGGGCTTTTAGCCCGCAAACCATATCTCAGAACTGATTGCAACAGATTTACTCAGGGAAGATGTAATACAAAATCTCATGTAAATTGGCAGAGTGCTTAAGAAATAAATGAAAAAGAAAAAGAAAAAGAAAAAGAAAAACAGGATTGATGAATCACTTGGCACTAAATTTCGTTTAGTTAATAACTTTACTTTTAACGATTACTTTCGTTTAATAATGTAAAATCCACCAACAACAGAAAAAAATGCATTACCAAATCTCTACTAATATAAGAAAATGTGGGTGTTGACTCTCTACAGGTCAGACCGCTGGACCTAGAGCTACGAAATTTGGCGAAATTTTTGGAGGATAGGAATGTGCACCTTGGAGCCATTTTTTCGAGATTTTAATTATAATTTTATTTAACTCAAAATAAAGCAAAATTTTGACGTTTTTCTCAATAACTTCCGAAAATATTACAGTTCGAAAATTATTTTTACGCCATCTGAAAGTACAAAAAATTACCTTTTTAATGATATCATTTAAGTTGCTCTACAATGGCTCTAATTTTAATAAATTTTAAAAAATATATTTGGCATAATTTGCATCAATACTTTTCATTTTTGAAACGCAATTCAATCTGTTTTCATTGTTTAAACAAATATTTAATTGCGTGATTTTCTTTCATTGTTTCAAGGTGAGGTAACATTCTTATACAATCATCCAATTTTCTGACGCAGACAAAAGGGGAGGGGTTATTTTAAGCTCCGACCAGCGTTACCGAAATTTGAGGATGATATTCTAATATAGATGCACGGTTAGTCAAAAAGGAGCAGATTTAAAATATTTATTTCTAATGAACGACAATAGATAGAGACGCATGCGATACATCATTGGATAAAAGAAAGTTCAGAGTTTTATTTTATGCATTCGAATAATAACGGTAAAAGTGGATGTGCTCCTACACTGGTGGTTTCCACAGATTCAACAAGAACGGGATGTTTTTATCTTCATAGAAGACGGTGTTCCACCTCACTTACACGAAAAGGTACGGCAGTATCTGATTAACACAACTCCAGGACGATGGGTTGGAAGATGTGAGCGACATGATCTTGTTCATCTAAAGTGATCCAAGCTCACTAGATCTTACCCCTTGGGATTTTTATCTGTTGGGATACATAAAAGACAGCCTGCAAGTACCCTCTATGCCTGCTTTCTTCAAGATTTGCGAGATCTAATTGTTACAGCAGTGATGGCTTTTCAATTTGCCGGATCGGAGGTAGCCCCAGCTGATGGGGCGGTAACTCCATCAACCATCAAAGAATCATGATTCTATAATATTAATAAGGCTCTTTCAATCTTGCTATGCAGCTGAATTTGTAATGCTACTTTCTCTCCAACAATAGCAAGTTCCGGAGGTTATGAACCTCTGAGTTCGAGCACTCCGTTAAACCACAGCACCATTGCCATCGCCATAAACAACGGCAGACATTCCTACCCGCACTTCAATGCCAGATAGTCCTTGCCACTGAAACCGCCCTAACCATAATTGTTTAGACTGAACTCATTCCTATGAAATTCCTTTTCATACACCTGTCCAAACTCATTCAAATTGCAATTTTACAAAATATTTAGTAGGAAGTATAATTCCCACGTTTCTGACT
>BGPR01004369.1:46008-76541 GCA_013235015.1 Araneus ventricosus | reverse complement strand
TAGGAAGTATAATTCCCACGTTTCTGACTTTTTGCATTCTGCTAGTGACATTCTATGAAATGGCGAGCAAAAATTCCAACTTCCTGCAAAATGGGCGTTAGCAAAGGAAATTTTGAAATTAGTATTCATTTCAATACTAGAAGATTTGTGCCCGTCTAAGAAAGGTTTTGAGCTTGCCAACAATATCTTAGATCAGATCGTCACAAATTTATTAACAGATTTATTAACGAAAGTTGTAGTAGAAAATCTCATGCACATTGGCAGAGTGCTTAAGAAATTTTTAAAAAAACACGAAAAACAGAAATGATGAATCAATTGACACTGACTTTCGTTTTGTTAATAACTTTAATTTTAACAATTACTTTTTGTCAGAGTAAAAATGATGCAAAATTCATTAACAGAAAAAAATGTTTTACCCAATACAAAATAAAAAAAAAATGCTCAATTGATGAATGCAAATCTTTAACTAAAGGAAACTTTTCAGTATAAGAACGCTTAAGGAAAAAATAATAAATGCAAAATATATAAATATTAAATTCCAAAATTATGTACGGAAACGAAAGAACCCTTTTAACGAAAACGAAAGTAAAGATCTCCGAGAAGTGAAAAATAAATTAATTATAGTATAGCTTCTATTTGATATTAACTGATTTACGCGTCCATGAATTAACATAAAATAAGAAACAAAAGAAACTGCTAAACTCAGCTAAAAATATCCTGTCATAACTCCTATTTGATATTTAATCATCACAGAATCTAAACAGTATCCCGTGTGCATTCCAATTTGTATACATTTCGTCTGAATCTGTTTGGCACGAAGCCAAAGAACGTGACCGTCACCGCCATGGATGGGTTATTATTATATAGATATAGACGACCCGTTACGAAACTTTTAGATATAAAACGCTTTAGAGGACTTTAATTCCTTTTAAATTATGCTTTTTGCTTGATCGCACATTAATCGACACCGGAATAAAATTCGGTGAGTAGTTTCTTTTTCCTGCGACTGTACAAGAAGCATAACATAAAACGTGACACATATCACTGAAACGCCGATGCACACTGTTCTAAATTTCATTTTTGTTCTCTGTATCATATTTGGCATTAAAATCTAAAATAACTGCATTAATATTTAGCCTTCGCAGCACCCCTAGACAGGTCTGTGCACATCTATATCCCTTTCTCCATGGCGTCACTCCATTGGTATCGTTATTGTATAGATTTATTGGTTTGCATAATCGTCAAATGGAGCTGAAACAGAATCAAAAGGTGAGAAAAGACAAAAAAATCTTCATTCAAACAATAACATATCAGTTCCTCGCCACCTTCCACTCATGACGCCAATTCTACTCCATAAAGGAAGGGTTAAATTAATTATGTTTTAGCTTATATTTAAAACCTTGGTATCCGTATAATTCGTGAACAGAGAAGAAAAAGCCCGGCTTTACTTTTCGTATATTTCATTCAGAAGTTTACCATGAAAACGGAAGTTTACGGCCATTTGTCAGGTTTTGTTCCTACGAGCAATTAAGCTTATGAAATCAGTACCCGTCATTATAGGTTTCGAAAGTACTTTAATATGTTTATCAAAAGACAATTTTGAGTTTAGAAAGAGCCCTCGGTATTTATAATTATTTACTCAGTTGACTGGCTGACCGAACATTTTGGCATAAGGTGGAAACGGCACATTTCTTCTTTTTGTGTGTGTGAACAAGCGGATGTCGAGAGATTAGTTTTTAACATTTCGTAATTCATTTCCTTTAGAGAGTTTTCCTGTAACTTTCTTTTGCGCCGCCACGTCAGAAACTGATACTACTGATGGCTAAATTAAATTTCAAACTTAATCACAGTTATTTCCTGTTAGCGTACTCACAGAATTTCTGAAAATAATGTAAACCGATAAAGGATTAAGAACACTGACTATATTTTTTCCTCTTGACGGAATATCATATTTTACAACGCTGCGACTCACAGTAACATAAAAATAATAATACATGGAAATAACTCGGTTAGAAACACGGCAGGTATAGAACAGGGTTTCTCAAACTACGATAGAATATTTTTGGTGCTACAGTTTTTGCGCAAAGGATATTTCAATCAATATTCAAAATTAATATAAAGTGGAACTCCTTTTAACATTTTGTTTGAATCCTTTTTATTCAGATGAAAAAATATATATCGGAATACATACCAAATATATATATATATATATATATATATATATATATATATATCAAAACAAACAAGAAACAAAAGATAAAAATTCAAAAAACATACAAGAAACGAAAGACAAAAAAATTTAATAAACTGAAAAATATCATGGAGAGCCGCTCGTCAGGAAGGAAAGCCAGCCTATGATATTAATAAGTGTTTTTTTCTGCTAACGACATACGAAAACCGTAAAAATTTTGTCGCTATCCCCTCAAAAAGCACAAGACAATTAAAAATGGAAAAATTCTGGAATAAAAGACAAATACAATGAAGATGACTTTAAAAAATCAAAAGCAAAAAATTCTAATACATAAGACCTAGATTAAAAATAATACAGTAATATTCACTAAACAATAAATGAGAAAAAAAAGGAAAATGCTTACCACCACCAGGAATAAGCACACGAGACTGTAAGTCGCAAGAGGAAATGTCACCAAACCAGTTATGGCTGTTGCCAAACAGAGGAATAAAAGGAGAAAAGGGCCTTGAAGATAGCCCCTAGTGCACTGCTTGAGATAACGTCGCACAAAGTCTTCGGGAATACCATTTTTTAAAAGTTGATCAAACAAAAGCTTTGATTGTCTCGATTTTGAATTTTCATTTGAACAAATAGATTTAATACGAGAAAATTGAGTGAGAATTGTGTTATATATATATTAATATAAGCCTAAATATAACTTGTTATATATGAACATACAAAAACAATGTAAGCAAGACATATCAAGAAGCAAATCTATTAAAACACCAATGAATTAAAAATATAATACACAAATATATAATGAACACAGACAAAATTATCCTTCAAAGGATCCACTTTTTTATCTATAATGTTCTTTTAAAAAAAGTCATAACAATATTCTCATATCAATTTTTTGTTCAATTTTTTACACTTAAGGTGCAAAGCAACCTTTTTATAGTGCAAAAATACATTAATATAAACCGAAATATAACTTGTTATATATGAACATACAAAAACAATATATAGATAGATAGATATATGTATGAATGTATAAACATATAAACAAATATATGTATGTGCCCCTCCCCCAACACCTTAAATTACCGCCTATGGTGGCGGCAACAGGGTGTTAATATTAAATCGAGTAGTAGACTTTTCCAGGAATTTAGTTTGGAGAATCGTATACCGTCACTCTAATTGACCTTTGCTCTTAACTTCCAACCTGAAAGTAAAGGCCAATGTATCGAAATAGGTTGCAATGAAACAGGCTTATTGGTAGCAATAATCCTCATTAATAATAAATCTCATCATTTGCTATTATGCATTATTACTCACTATTAACTACTTATTTTATAGTATACGTATATGTTATGGTTAATGTGATAAATCGGTTATTATGAATAATAAACGGTTAAAGTGAGGAATCAATTTATCACATTGATTTGTTATTATTCATAATAATTATTAATTTTTTTAACATCCGATATGGACATAAGAAATCGTGTTATTACCAAATATGAAAAAAAAAAATTTCAGAAATATTCTCTGTTGGTTACAAAAAAATTGAGTATTCTTTTGCTTTACGAAATTTCGGAAAATTGAGGTAGGTGGCTTTGCTTGTTAAGCGACGATACATTTTTTACTTGTAAAAGATTAATTTATGAACATAATTGAATAATATAAATCTAAAATGATTTCTTCTTTGATTATAAATACTGCATTTAGGAAGCAATGATTTTCAATCGCAGAATGCTTTTCATGACGTTTTCTGTAATTTTGATTCTTATTCATGTTGTACAAAATTTAAAAAGCTAAAAATCCCTGATAGTAGAAAAGTATGCGTTTGTACTTTTATTTCATATATTTAAAATTTATAATCTCTCTACTCCAAAGTATACAGTAGGCACTGTCGTTTCTTTTTCACTAGATGTTGAGCTGCAAAGAAAGCGAATTTTTAACATTATTCCGTACGAATTGTTCCAAGAATTCAATTCGTAAGAAATTTAAGTTAACTTTAAAATTATTTTCCATCATCCAAAACGACGGAAGTCGTATCACCTACTGCGGCGCGCCGCCGTAAATTATGTTATCCTTTAAAAGGAAGTACTGATTTTCATCGCCAGATGTCACGTGTAGCTGCCATTTTCTATCGCACCAAGTCTTTAGCAATTTTCTTAAGATAATTGGTTGTATGAAAACGACAGCCTTTTTTGCGTGACTTTACATGATTACTGTAAATCCACGTTGAATTCATTAGAGAATCAACATTCGAACATCAAAACGAATTTCACTAATATAAACATAATAAAAAATAACGCGTGGGATTGCTTTATTTTTTTAATTATAAGAAAAATAATCAAATTTATAAATTATAAATAGTCTGGTTTCTCAAAATCATGTAGACAAAAGTTTAGTGTTACTGTCAAAACTGTTTTCATTCACAGCATAAATGAAGGGCGGCCCTAAGTGTTTTATTCTCTGCATTCTTATCTCTGTTTTCTATTCTATCGTAACATTCTAACGCGTTCTGCGTGTTGCACTCTTTTATCCATATTATTAATTTTTTGCCTAAATGTTTAGAACTTCATTATTTCATAACCTCTTACCAACCCAAAAAGATTAACACTCCTTACCACTCTTTTAATTGCAATCCTAAAATTTCATTTATATAAAACTGCGAAAGCGTATGATTTCCGGGCTGACTGGTGGCTGCATGGTTCTTTCTAAGTGTGTGACCGCTTGGATAAGCGGCAATACGATTTGACCGTGAAAAAGTCGGCAGCTTTTAAGATCCTCTACGAAAGGGACCTTATCGGTGAGGCAAGGTACTAAGGGAGAACTAACATCGCTGTTGTGAGTATACAAACATCATACTCTGAAGCTTCCTTAAGCCTTTTACTTACCATAATTCGCCTTTGACAACCGCGAAATACCTTCCCAGGCGTGCCAAGCGCGGCTCATTTCACAAGAGGGGGGAGCCGCGCTTGGCACTCCTGGGAAGAGGAGAGCGTGGTCCCGCAAGAATAAGGGTGGTGATGATGTTATGTTAAGTAAAATACTTAAGAGAAATCACTGCGGCCGCTGGTTGGCCTTTTTGTTTCATGCATTGCTATTTGTGCTTTCATGAAAAGAATAGTAGAGAAATAATTCATCTCTACAATAGTCTATTCAGCAGGTAGATTTTAAAATCAGATTCTGGAGGAATAGTAATTTTTTGCGCCTTTATGTTTTTTGGGGTGCTGATTACGAATCTGAGGTTTGCCACCAAAAATTTTTATTCGAATTTTAGTTATAGCCAAAAACAAGAAAATAAATGTTTTGCCCAGTTTCTAGCTTATAAATAAAAAACAATCAACTTTTAGTATATCATCGTTTTATACCAAAATAATCAGCACAAAATTTCCTACTACTTAGGTTTATACAACTTTTTTTCGTAAAGCATACAGTTTAGGCCCTATAAGTAGTTGAAGTTTGACGAATCTTTGTCTTACCTGTTAGTGTATTCATTTATCAATCCTGTTAATATCTATTAATCAATTTAAATAATTCTTTTCGGACAAACGCAATGAATGCTACCCATTGCATGGAAAGTGTTATATTCATCGAGAGTTTGTACATTAAAGTCTGCATTGTCATAAGCAAATTGAGAAACTGCTTTGTCGTTGATCTCTAATGAAGAGCTAATAATTGATGAAACCTCAAAACGAACAGCTTCTGTAGAGGAGGAACAAAATCCAAGAGGTGATAAAACAACAATCGACTTTCTAGACCCATTCTTTTTATATAGAAATGCCGCCAATCCAATCTGCATACTTGGTATGAATGACTTTGATCTCATAGCATAGATGATAAATATGCAAGTGCAGTATGTTTTGCAGTTTCCTACCATTTTTCCAGTTCTCATCGTTTTTTGTTTAGAATGATTATTTCCGTTAAAAATACGAAGAGTTTCAGGAATCATAGGTTCACTTTCTTGTCGGAAATGATCTGGAGGAGGCGTATTCCTGGATATCATATACTTGCGATCGAATATCTTTTATTATTATTGATACAGTGGTCTTCACAATTCGAATGAGTTCCGCTCATTCAAATGAATGTTTCTGTTGGTACCAGTTTGTCTGTCAGAATTTTATGACCACTGCTTTTGAAACAGATAACATTTTCTTTTCTCTGTGTGGTTATGATCAAGACGTTGTCTTCATATTTCTAGGTCCGAAGAAATTTGACGGTGCAAATATCAGGACGGTAATCCCCGTCTATTTTTTCTGACAACTCATTCAATGAAGACTAACATTCATCTGACTCCTTCTAAAAGTCAATAAATACATACCATTGCTCTCTCTATCTTAGTGGGATATTTACCCCTTTTTTCATTCTCCTTGGCTTTAGGGCGGGACAGATTTTTCATACATTCATTGTGGCACTATGCGTCAATTGGTAGCAATTCGCTGTATTCTATAGAATACAAGGGATAATAGCTTTCCCTCAAAAATCACCACTTTTTTCAGCTTGCTGCAACACTGTTTCTCTCACACTATTCTTTCGGACCTGATACGCAACATTACGTAGACGAATTGGAAGTCGTTTTTGGTGTTCTAAACAATTACAATTAATATAATTTAACAAAAATATCAAAAATTTAAAAATTAATTGGTATCTATCAATATTGGCAGAGGGTAAAGTGTTTACTTTCTCTAGTCTCTCTATTGGATTTGTTATAAAAGACGTTATTAAGTTTTCCTTTTTCTAAATTGGTTCTTTCTTTTATGTCAGTTAATGGATAAATTCAGGTCACAGAGGGTATAATTTTTAACTATGTAATCATTCCCTTGACAGAAAATGTATCCATATTAGAATTCCGATGGCGAGTGGCCTTTGAAAACGTTCGCCATTCGAGTTATCTTCCATTTCTGCCATTCTAATTATTTTCTTTTACGAGTTTTAATTATTTTGATTATTAAATAATGATTTTCTGTTGTTTGATTCTATAGTAATTCATTAGTTAATTATAGAATATATCGTTGATGCAATCACTGGATGCTGTTGCGTTGGTGCGCAAAAGGTGTATTGTTATCGCTATTGTTTACTTCTTCTGTTTCTTCCTTTTTTTTGTATTCAATTATTTAGTGCTCTAAATGTTCTTTCGTTATTTCTAATCTTTATTTGTCTACATTTTGCTATATTTGTCTTCTATATCTTTATTCATTATTTCTACTTTTTATGAATAAAAAGTTTTCTGGAATATCTAATTTTTCTTTATTTTTTGCTAATAAAAGTTTTCTTAAATATCGTTAAATGTTGTTAGTTAGCTTAAGATGCGAAAGCATTTCACTTTTCAACTTTATTAGTCGAACGCAAAATAAAACACCAATTCCAGCAAAATACAATACAAATTCCAGTAGAACAGATCACCAATTCTAGTAAAGTAGAACATCTATTCCAGCAAAAATAGAACACAAATCAAGTTAATCAGAATTAAATCATTGAACACCATTCAAACCCTACTGTCATTTTTGGAAACTAGAGTTTATTACCTTTTTCGCCAAGACACAGGTTTTGTTATTGTATTAATATATTTATCAATTTAGATCATGACGTAATGGAGTTTAAGCAGAGTCGTAAGGTGCAAAAGCACAAAAAAAAAACACCCTCGATTCAAACAATAACATTTCCCTTCCACATCATTTTCCACTCAAGTCATCAATTCTTCTCTATAAAAGTATAGTAAAACTAAATAAAGTTTTCGATTATACACTGGTGGACAAATGCTGACCATTTTTAAGATGCGAAAAATGTGAACTTAATAGGAATAAAATGGTTCGCAATCAGTTGCGGAGAATCATGGGACACAATCGTCAGCACTCACATTTTACTGTGAAGATTCCGTCACTAGGACATTTAGGAGACCGTCCACAAATTGATGAAGACGAAAATTATTTTTTCCCACCCCGTTTCACAGAAATCTGATAATGAGTTGAAACTTTCATCAATGGTTTTGTTTGATGTGCATAGTGTTTACATGCAGGGGAGGTCCACAAACGCGATGCGCAGAAGGTCTTTCCACGCATTGCGTTATATTGGGACAGATTCCGAAACTTTCCGCTATTCCACGCGGTTTCGAAATAAAGAAATAAATTTATTCTATCTGCAAGAAATGGTAAAAATACCCGATTAAAATGGTTCGTTATTTTATCCTCATCATTTTACATCACAGCCCAACTTTCATTAACTTATGAATTCCACGCATTAGATATGTACTTTTTTTAAAAATGAAAATGATTCCTGGTTTTCTCGTTTTGTTTACTTTACAGCAGTTTAAAATAATCGATTCGCTTTTTAAAAATATTATTATTTTTTGCAGCTTAATAGGGATTTTTGATGAATGAAAATAGTAAATAATCTGATCTTTTGGGCTTATTTATATCTAGTCTGGAGACGAGTTTCTGTCTTGTATCTTTTCTTTCCGCACATATCAAACAAAAAGGCGGGGAATTTAGTTTTATTATGATTAGTCTCGTATGATTCAGAGCTGATTAGATCATTTGATTGAGATTTTGGAGAAATTTTGAGTTTTCCTCTAGGTCATAAGCTAAAGATTTAAAAACGTCTCTTTTCAGAGCAAATGTGATAGTCTTACGGAAGGATTTTAAAGCTAATGCTATAAGTTTTGTTATTATTATTCTGTTTAATACATAGTAATTAAACAAACGTTTATTGCTAATATTGCAAGCAAATGTTGATTATTGTATTGCTCGAGAGATTTTATTTAATATATGTTTATTATTCTGGGTCTGAAAATGTATGTTAAAGATGCAAAATATATATGTATAATTCAATTACGAATTGTGCGATGAAAACAATTCTGCAAAAAATGTAAAGTTATTTATTTTTAAATTAAAAAGTTATTTTTGCACATATTTATCAAAAATTAGAAGTTAATTTTAGGGAATTTTTCAGAGGTATTTGATTTCATTTTTTAATACATGAAGTAATTGAAAGACTATTATTTTAACGAATGCGTAATCTATAATTTACAGGTAAAATTTCTCTCAACTCTCCAGTTTCCTAAGGGGACATACGACTCTTAAACCTCGAAAATTTTCGATTTTTTAAATATATATATATATATTATTCAGCAGTCTTTTCTGAACAAGTTAAAACAATCCTCGTTTAAAAATTCCGATAATTATGAAAGTTATGAAGGAAAATGTATCAGCTGTTCAACGTAAACATTGAATATGGCCATATCTTTAAAGCGATATACCTCAAAACGTGTTTTTTTTTATTTTTTTTCTATATGGCGCGCACGATATCTCAAGAACTATTGAATATTTTTACATACGATGTTTACCGAATATGTATTTTATTATGTTCTACAAACTGAACCACGTTTTTGTCCATATTTCTTCAAATAAGTGTTTTTTGGGAGGGGAGAAAAGTTGGAATCTTAATTATTTTAATTATTTTTATTTTAAATTGGAATATAAAATAGAAATTAAATTTAAATGTCAACAAATTGAGGTTCAGTTTCTTAAACAGACTGTTTGGATCACTTAGATACCCAAAATACTGTGTTTAGACCAATATTTTTTCAGTAATCATGCGCGTAAGGAGACTATCACATTTTTTCTCCAAAAATTATACCCATAGTTATTACTCTCTTAAATAAATACATATCAATATCAAGGTTTGAAAATCTATGTACTATTACAGAAAGAACAGATAGATTTTCTAGAAAAAAAAGTGAGTTTGTGAAATGTATTGTTTAAGAGATATAATGTATCGAATTTGACAGTCTCCCTTCCCATTTTTTCGAGGTTTAAGAGTCGTATGTACCCTTAAAAATCATCCAGTGTATCAGATAAATTTGTTTTTAAAAATTATATACCATCCGACGTAATTATTTCTTTATTTCTTACATACAGATCATATCAGGAAGATCACTGAAATTTATTAAAATTTTCGATTGAACACTCCAAATATTTATTCTTTTGTCATTTTTGACTCGTTAACAACATTTCCACAAAAATTCAGGCTTATAAAAAGTTTTTCGGTTGCTAAAAAAGGCTTTCAAACATGATATTTAATCCGTTGCGTAACACTGGGACGAAGCGATGTGCTCCCAATGCGACGTCATCAATCCATCCGCTCTCTGTGAGCCTAACCTTTATACTCTGAAAGCAACTTTGGTTTACATGCATTTTCGTAAAACTAGCAAAAATATTCTTTATGATAAAGGTTTCTTTAAAAAATTCGTAATTTTCCCGCATGTGTTGGGCTTATAACATACAGAGTTTTCAACTAAATTGTACGAAACTTACAGAATATTTGACAATATGTAAAAGAAGCTTTGTACAGTCAAACCCCGTTATAAAGAACCCTCAACGGACCGACTCAGAAGTTCGTATCCGTATTTGAAAAAAAAAGATGCCCTAACATGCTAAGATATTACTTCTACAATAAACTTTTTAATAACATAATATTTCCATTAGGCATTAGGGACAAATAAAGTATTAAATAATTCGCTTGCCAACGATAGCCATGGTCACTGCAAAGTTCACAGAATGACAAGCAATTAAACTAAAATTGCAGAGAAAACACGTGATTGCTCCTAGGTCGCCTGACCAGAAAGCCCCTCCCCTTCCTTGGTTGACACCAGGCCAGGTGTCCACCGGGGGGAGGAGGGGAGATAGAAACTGTAAAGAGCCTTGCCTGTTGCTCCTTTGTCCCACTTATGGGGTTAGCAGCGACTCTAACAAAGTTATAATAGGCGAGGAATGTGGTCTCTGGACCCGAGTATTTCATGCAAAAGGGGCAACTCTTGTAGAAATTGGGTTGACTTGAGCACAATTAGTAAAGAATGTCCTTTGGGCAAGTGAAAAGTTTGAAGTTTTAGAAATTTTCAGTTCGCTATAACCGAGTCTCTAGCGTTTGCTGTTCGTTGTGCATTATTACATACATTATTAACATAGGGTTTCAGTTGGGACCATGTAAAAGGTTCGCTGTAACCGAGGGTTCGCTATATCGCGGTTTGACTGTATTAAAATTTAAATCAAATAATTAGAATATTACAAGAAATAAGAGTATTTTCAGTAAATAATTTTTTACTGTGCATGTGTGAAACGTAGCGATTTTTTTTTTTTTTCGTAGCTTTAAAGCCAGATATATTGGACAACTTATACAAAAATTCCAGTTCAATGCTGTTAATATTCAGAAAGATATCGGCATTGCAACGAGGTGAATTTCAGTACACTGTAAGAGAAGCTAAATGATAAGCGTCCATACACAAACTGAAATTTATAAAACTTGAATCTTCGAATAGTTATAATCGAAATGAAATTTAAATTATGCATTTAATTTATTAATATACATGAGTATTCAGTGTATTCAATTTGCATAAAAGAAGAAGTTTAAAAAATATCAATTTGTGCAAGAATCCTTATCATTTAGCTTCTCTTAGAATGTACCGAAATTCATATTGGTGCAATGCCGATATCTTTCTGAATATTAAAGATATTTAACTCGAATTGTTATATAAGTTAACTTATATATCTGGCTTCGAAGAAATGAAAGAAAAATTTCGCTACATTCGCACATGCGTAGTAAAAGATTATTACTACAAATAATTTTATTTCCTGTGATATTCAAATTATTTAATTCAAATTTCAATGCAAAGCTTCTTTCACATATTCTCAAATATTCTGTAAGTTTCGCACAATTTGGTTGAAAACTGCATGTTATAAGCTAAAAGCATGCGGGAAAATTTGGGATTTTTTATAGAAAATTTTATATCTTCTCGAATATTTTTGCTATTTTTGCCAAAATGCATGTAAACATTATGCACATCAAATAAAACCATTGATGAAAGTTTCAACTCATTATCAGCTTTCTGTGAAACGGCGTGGGCCAAAATAATTTTCGTGTTCATAAATTTGTGGACAGTCCCCTAAATGTCCTAGTGACGGAATCTTCATTGTAAAATGTGAGTTCCGACGATTATATGTCCCACAATTTTTTGCAACTTATTGCAAACCATTGTATTCCTATTAAGTCCAAATTTTTCGATATCTTAAAAATGGACCTTAGCATTTGTCCACCAGTATATTTGAAACCTATTTCACGAGCATTGGAGACAATTTCCGTCTCTATTTTTCGCATATTTCATCCATAAGTTTATCATTAATAATGACGTTGTGCCTAGGTTTTGTTCAACTCGGTTTTAACATGCATTTTACAATAGAAATAAGATGAATTAGTCAGGTACCAGCATCAGAAACATGACATGATATAATTACAAAATTAGTGACAAAGTAATGCAAATCGTTGTTTGCAAAAGAATAAGAAACAAAATAATAATGCATTGAAAAATCTAATATAGTTCGTCCATCACGAGAAGGCGGCTGTGAAATAAGCATCGAGTGTTATCAGATAATTCTATTTTGATAAGATAGTAGACATCAACACCGTCGCAATGAATATAAGCCTATCGTTTTCGCTGAGATCTCTTGCCCGTTTTGTACTTTTCTCTTTCTCAACAAATACTCTCGTCTTATGAGGTTGAAGGTCTCTGGCCTGGGTTTTATTTATTGATTGATTTATTTTCTTTTCAAAAAATTTCCCTTAGGTTAGTTTGATAAATTCTGAGACAGGATTAAATTTGAGATCGTTATGTATCACATTATTTCTTGCGTACTAAGGAACATTTACTATTTGCATTGATTGCTAATTTTGGAAGGCTTGATTTTTAAGTGATGTTCAACTTCATATGCGTAAACCATATAATAAGCGTTTCAATAAGTTATCTGATTTGTTGAGCAAAATCTTGGGTCTGATCGGTACATATCTTGCTTCTACGAGCATCTAAGCGTCCGAGTTTTACACTCGTTTTTGCAACATTAGAGAGGGCTTCCTTGATATGTTTATCAAAAAATAATTTGGAGTCTAGAAACAACCCTAGTTATTTAAAATTTCAGGCTCACATTATTCAGGCGTATATCAAATTGCTAGTCCAAAGTAAACAACGGAAGTTAACCTTCTGACTGCGTATTTTTTAAAAATCTCTATTTAGACGCAACGTTGCAAACGCGTTCAAATATCATTGAGCCAAACGAGTTTTTATTTATATGCAAAGCATTATTAGTATAATATGATCCAACGCTGTAAAAGTACTAAGTAAACATATTAGCCTGCGAAAATCGCAGGATGCATTAGACTTGCTTTCAACCCGCAGAAATCCCGGATATGCAGTCAGAGGGTTAAGAGTCAAGAACTCGTGTACTCCGTGCAAAATATCCATCACCGTTTATGTTATAACTAACCGCCTTCGGCGACCAGCTTGTTCGCCTGGAATAGAATTTCAATTGAATCTCTTATGTATAATTTGATATTCATGATCCCCTTCAAAAAGTAATTTTAAATTTCATTTGTGATAGACATTTAACCCATGTTCTTTCAGTAGCCTTACACCTGTTCATGAACGTCCCTGATATTGTCAAGTAACTGTCTGTGTCATGTGACATCCAATTTAATTATTTACCTAGGGGACAGGCTGACCGAATATTTTGGTATTGCGTAGAGACGGCGTATTTCGATATTTTGTGGAAAAGAGGCACGCCCATTTAGAGGGGTTAGCTTTTAATATTTTGTAATGTATTGGCCTCAGAGAGTTTTCCTATACTTGTTTCTGTCTCCACATAAAAAAACTGATACTACTAGTGGCTGGGTAAAACTACAAAATTAATCGTAATTATTTCCTTTTAGCGAACTCACAGAATATCCGAAAACAATCGAAACCGATAAAGAATAAAGAACACTGACATTTTTTTTTTGAAGAAATGTCAAATTTTACAACGCTGCCACTCACAGTAACATAAAAGTAATAATAAATGATATTAACTTGATTAGAAACACGATAACTTGATGCTGAGAACAGGTTTCTCAAACTAGTACACATTGTTTTTGGCAGTACAATTTTTTTGCAATGGATTTCATCAATGCTCAAAAATTAATATAATGTAAATTTTTGTTTAAATCTTTAATATTCAGATACAAATTTATATACAGGGTGTCCACTAAAGTCCTTCTACCCCACATTAACTTGAGAACGGCGACACCTATTGACACACATTTGGAGTCTAGATATAGTCAAGTGATCATGCGCTACACGGTGAGATTGGTTACAGCATCACCTGGCGGCAATTAACGGAGTTATCGTTCTTATCTCAAAAATGTTACAAGATACGGAAAAAGTCAATTAAAAAATTGTAGAGCGTCTTCGATTTAGTACGAAAAGGCACCTTGAACGCAATAATGCTAAGAACAAAACGTGTAAAACGCGCATTCGTTTGGTCGCGACTTCCAACCCTCTTACGCCAGAAAAGCATTAGAAAGAAAACAGAACAATTAGTTATCAGCAGATATTTTTATTTTTGGTGTTCAAAATGCTCTCTGTCGGCTACAATGCACAGCTGGAATCTTTTTTGGATTTTTTGCTGCACATTTTGTAGCATATCAGGTGACACGCTGGAACAAGCATCAGTAATGCGTCGTTTAAGGTTCTGCATTTTAAGCTTTCTGTTCCTAACATTATTGGTCTCAAGGTGTATTTTCGTACTAAATCGCATACGCTCTACAATTTTGTAATTTATTTTTTCTCGTATCTTGTAACGTTTTCGAGATAGGAACGCTAACTCCTGTAATTGCCACCAGGTAGCGCTGTAACTGATCTCATCCTGTAGCACATGGTCGCTTTACTATACCTAGACACTAAGTTTGTGGCAATGGTTGTCGCCGTTCTGAAGTTAATGTGTGATAGAGGAACTTAAGTGGACACCCTATATATTATAATTACATTTTAGGATAATAAGACAATTATCTATATTTCAGATAATTATTTTTAATACCAAAACTGCAATTGACAGTTCCTGATGTAATAATTTAATGTATAGCAAACCACTGCATAACTGACCAGAGTTTAGCAGTTTAGTTAGTTAGTTTAGTTTGACGAGAAAACCCCAACAGGTTGTCGCAAGTTGTTACGTCACAGGTTTGGAAAATCGCGACCAAACAAAGGCGCGTTTTACATGTTTTATTCTTATCATTATTGCGTTCAAGGTTTCTTTTCGTACTAAATCGAAGACGCTCTATAATTTTGTATTTGACTTTTTTCCCGTATCTTGTAACGTTTTCGAGATAGGAACACTAACTCCGTTGTTTGCCTTCAGGTGGCGCTGCAATCGATCTCACCTTGTGGCGCCGATCACTTTATTATAACCTCGATACCAAGTTTGTGATAATAGTTGTCGCTGCCCTCAAGTTAATGTGGAGTAGAAGGACTTTAGTAGACACTCTGTATATGAAAGAGAAAGTCGCTCACTGACTCATCAACGAATCTCCCTAACAACTGGGACTAGAAACTTGGATATTGGTAGGTGGTTGCTTCTTGGGTAGTAGGGGTTCACTAAGAAAGGATTTTTCAAAATTTTAATTAGAATTCTAATTAATTAAATTTTCCTTAAATTTTAACGCTTTCCCCCTATAACTTCGAAGCATATTATCTCACAAAAACCATTTTAACATCATCTTAAAGTTAAAAAAGAATTAGATTTTCAATGATACCAATGTTCATTTCCATACAATATTCTGTTTAATTTTAATTTATTTTTGAAAATACTTTCTGACAAAATTTCTAACAAAACTTTTATTATTCTCCCGTGAACGAATTTTTTTCTATTCTCCTTTTACGAATACTTTCTAATTATTTTGTATTTAATTCATATCTGTGTTCTAAATCCTGATTAATTGAAAGAATTTCGGTCTTTTTTTTCCTGGTTTTCAAAATCCTCCTGACCCGAACTTTGAACATCGGATATTTTAACTTAATCTACTAATTAAGTTAACTAAATCTGCTATTATGAATGTAGATATTGTTATGATTAACGGATTGCAGTTCCCTTGTATAATATAATGTTCCCTTATAGAATATTCAAAATGCGTGGTGACGGCGCGTGCCTCTTCACCCTTTTCTCTCTGGTGTATGGTGACGTTTCAGTGATGGCTAAATTCGGGCTGACTATCTGAGTCATGTGTCTAACAATTTTTCTAAGGATAAGTGCATTGCGCAGCAGCGGTCTGGACCTCCTATGTTATTAAATGTCAGAACCATGAGTTTTTTTATTAATTAAAAAACTATGCTTCCATATTTATTATAATATTCTATATAAAAGTATTTTTTTACATTAAAACTATTTGACATGAAAGTATCTTTATCCCGATCAACAACGTACCAATAATGTGTTACTTTGAGGGCGAAGTCGCCGGCATCAGCTAGTATATGTATATTTCCGTTCCTGTCACTTTCCTTCTTTAAATTTCCACCTATGGTGGCTGCAACATTTTATATATGCTAGTTATAGCTTAAGAGTCAATATTACTTGGAGTAGTAGACTTTTCTAAGAATTTAGATTGGCAAATCGCGTAGCATCACTCCAATTTACTTTTGCCCTTACCTATCGTCCTGAACTTGACAAACGCTTGAAATCAATGAAGGTGAAGACCGACTATAGAAATACGTTACAATGAAACAGGCCCATTCACTGAAATAATCCCAATTAATAAAATCTCAATATTTGCTATTTTGTATTACTACCCGCTGTCTTTACTGCAATGTTTAATATAATTATGTTTTATTATAATGTTAAATTTTTATTTATGAATATAATTGAATAATAGAAATTTTAAAGGTTTTTTTTATTATAAATATTGCATTGATGCTGCAATAATTTCTAATCGGAGAATGCTTTTTAAAATACTCCCAGACCGCTGTGGTCTATTGGCAAGGTCACGGCTTCGAGAACCGATTCCACTGTCCGTCGTGTGGGCCTGGTGTACACTAAATATGATGTGGGCCAAACGACTTCCCTTTGGTGTGTTTCGGAAATTTGGAGAGGGGTGCCAGCTCAGATGTCGGTCCCGTGATGCTCACTATAATTTTGATTTTTATTTATGTGGTGCAAAATTTTAAAAGTTTATGAATCCCTGTTTTAGAATTATGTGTTTGTATTTTTATTTCATCGCTTTAAAATTTATAATCTATCTACTTCAAAATTTTATATATTGTCTGGAGGTGTTTTTTTCCCTACCAAGTTGAGAGCTGCAAAGAAAGCGAAGTTGTTTCATTATACTTTACGAAATTTTTCCAGGAATTCAACTCATGAGAAATGCAAGTAACTTTCAAATTATGCTCCATCATCCAGAACGACGGAAATTGTATTATCTGCTGCGCAGGGGTGGCGCCGGAGGGGGTACCGGGGGGATAGCCCCCCGTCAGGGATGCCGTGCCCCCCATCGGGGAAAAATTTTGTATACCGTCGGAGAAAATATTTGTTCGGGGTATTCAACTGTAGTTGATAAATAATAATCTGGCGAAAATTTCAGACCAATTTCATTACACTCGTCCCCCCGTACAGGAGGTCGAGCCCCCTGTCGGGCAAACTCTAGCGCCATTCCTGCTGCTGCGACGCACCGCCGTAAATCATGTGGGCCTTTAACAGGAAGTACTGATTTTCACCGCCAGATGTCCCATGTAGCTGTCATTTTCTACCGTACTGACAAGACTAGTTACTTATTTAAAAAGATTGGATGTACAGAAACGACGACCTGTCTAGCATGACTTTACATGTTTAATATAAATCCACGTTGTAGCTATGTCTAAAACTAACCTTCGAACATCAACAAGAATTTCGCTGAAATAAACGTAAAAGCAAACAACGTGAAAAGGTTTTATTTTTTTTTTAATTATAAGAAAAAAATAATCAAAATATTCTGATATATTATTGATACTTAAAAATATTCTTTTCGCTTTCATGTAACCAAAAATTCAATGTTCGCATCAATATTATTTTCATTCCGCTGTATACAGGACGTCCGGTTGCTAAGTTTTCGATTTTCAGTATAATTATCGTTGTTTCACTGACTTTTATTAGGTATTATAGCAACATTCATACAATTTCTTGCACTTTTTCAACCATATTTTCCATTTTTATATTAATTTTCTAGAACTTAATTTTCTGGTCCAATTTTCATAACCACTTTTAGAAACAAAACAATTAAGATGCACCACTATTTTAATTATAATAATACAATTTCATTTATATACTCATTGAGGCATCATTGCCTTGGGTCGATTGGTAGCGGCGTGGTTCTTTCTAGTGTGTAGACCGCTTGGAATAGCGGCAATGTGCTTTGTCCGTCTAAAAAACGGCAGTAAACAAAATCTCGAGAAAGGATCCGGGACCTTATCACGAGTTGTAAAGGTACTGAGGAAGAACTTAACATCTGACATCTTAATGAGTGAAAAACCATCTTATTCATTTCACTTCCTTAAGCCTTTTACTTACCATTTGCCAAGCAACCTTCTCGCTCTGGGCGTCTTTCAAGTTAAACATCATCCTTACAGAGGACGCCGAGAGGGGGGAATTTGGATGGCAAATGACGAACCGCACCTAACAACCGCGTACAGAGACACCTTTCCGCGACTGCCGAGCCGCTTGGCATTCGCGGCAAGGTGTCGTGAAATCCCGCGAGAAGAAGTGGTGTAAGTAAAATACTTAAGTAATCAGGCTGCCGCTGATTGGCCTTTTGTATTTCATGACATTGATAGAAGAGCAACTTCACAACAGAAATAATTCTTAATTAAATAATTTTGGATTTAAACAATCTCGAAGCGTTTTTCCCTTCAACTTTCAGACGACTGTTTCCGATTGCTGTATTCATTTTGTCGTTGCACCAGAATCCAATCCATAAAATTCGATAATTTTGGATTCGAAGATTGGCCTTTTGTATTTCATGACATTGGTAAAACAGAAGAGCAACGTCACAGCAGAAATAATTCGGAATTAAATAATTTTGGACTTAAAACAATCTCGAAGCATATCTTGGCGTTTCCCCCTTTAACTTTCAGACGACTGTTTCCGATTGCTGTATTCGTTTTGTGGTTGCACCGGAATCTAATCCATAAAATTCAATAATTTTAGATTCGAAGATTGGCTTTTTGTATTTCATGACATTGGTAAAACAGAAGAGCAACATCACAGCAGAAATAATTATTAATTAAATAATTTTGGATTTAAACAATCTCGAAGCATATATTGGCGTTTTCCCCTTTAACTTTCGGACGACTGTTTCCGATTGCTGTATTCATTTTGTGGCTGCACCGGAATCCAATGCATAAAATTCGATAATTTTGGATTCGAAGTAATCTCTGGGCATTTTTTCATGTCTTTTGTTTTATCTATCAGACAACTTTTTCCTAATGCTGTGTTCAGTTTCTCGCTGCGCTAGAATCTCAACTATAAATTTTACATAAAATCTGAACTACAATAAGCAAAAATTAAATCACTCCTGGGTGATTAAAGGGGATGCAGCCTAGTGATAGAGGCTAGAATACGAAATTAAAGATTGGTAGTTTCGATAGTCAGTCCATCAAACATCCGCTGTGATTGTGAATCTGGTGCATACTAAATGTATCGTCGCGGGTCATTAGTCCTCATATTTATACGGTGTGGAAGTTTAGAGAGTGGGATACCTGTCAATGTGTTTCGTTCTCACTTTCTGAACTTGAATCCAGATTGCGGCACAAAACGATGTAAATCTAATAAATCAATAAATCCTAGGGGATCTGTTAGTATATGGTAAATATTTATTGCCCCGCCCCTTTTAAATACTTCCATGACTTCGCGAACACCCAATATTTAATGTTGAAGCGGATGATATCCTTTAAAACAGCGGTTCCCAACGCATGGACCGCGTATTAGTGGACAGCGGAACCTATTCAAGAGTCGAAGTCAAGGTAACTTCAAGAGTCGCCACTTGATTTTTTAGCTTTATTTGATATATTTTGAATCCTTTTACAGTAAGCTTGACTAATTGCTGACATATACGTTTATATATAAATGTATTATTTATGTTTGTATTATTTACTTTTATATTTAATTGGTGGGCCGCAAAATATTTTTAATACAGCAGGTGGTCAACACAACCAAAAAGCTTGAGAACCTCTGCTTTAAAACATTTTATTAGTTTAAATATTAGCTGGTATATCATTACATTATAGCAAAATATCAATGATCCCCTGATTACAATCAGAGTGAAAATATTCATAAAAATATGTGAAAGTGTTAAAAATATTAATTTTTGTATTTCGCATATTAGACAGGTGTTTTAGAAAAACAAATTAACTTCTTCATATTTTTTTTAATACTCTCTTTCTAAGAGTCTTATAGACTTTTGGGAATTCATTGATTTATTGTGCCTCCATAATCCATTAACTCACGCCAGAAATTATGAAATGCGAGTTGTGATATTGCGATAATGTTTCACTTTGATGAAGTAAGAATTTCTTTTAAAAGCTGTCTCACTTTTGTTTATTCCCTCCCATTTTTTCTGCAAAAATATGCTGAATGTCGATTCATCACGGAAAACCGATACATCTAATGATAGAAAAAAAGTTAGTCTTGCAAATACTTTTGCTATTTGAACCCAAATGCTCTCATATGAAATATATGTATTGAAGTGACATGGGATAGCAATATGCAAATGCACAGATATCTAAAATCATTCACGAATGATTTGAGGACAATCTGAACAATTCCAGCGGATGATTTCGCCACTTAGACCGCCAGACATGAAGCCCATCGAATATACATGAGACATGGTCGGAAGGTCAGTTAGGGCACAAAATTCTGCAGCGGCAAGACTTTCGCAATTACGGGCGGCTTTCGAAGCAGGATAGCTGAATATTTCTTCAGAAGACTTCCAATGATTTGTTGAGTCAATGCCATCTTGAGTTGCTGCGCCATGACTTTTGGCACTTTAGTGTATTATACTAAGACTATCTATGGAAAAATGCGTTAAGTAAATATTTTTAAATTGCAGTTCTGTTCTTTAATATCACATCTTCTTTTATTATTATTATTTCTAGTTTGTAGGTTTCGTGAAAAAAAATCATTAAAATATGCAGTAAAGCACCGTTTATTTGTCTCTCATTTATACGTAGTTTACATTTATGCATCATTTCATCACAGTCCTGATTCATTTGTATTCACTGTAACGATAAAGTGTTTCATTTATACGACGCAAAGCTTCGGTTATACGTCGTTACCCACCGTTCTAAAATGTGAACATTTCCTCCTTTCTAATATGTGAACCTTTATAAAGATTTCATGACTTCGAAATTATTCACAACTAGCGGAATCCGCCCCCTTCTCGCTTTCGCTCGCCAACCCCCGAAACTGCTTACGCAGTTGCATTCGGATCGCTTCTGTCGCTCATCAAATACTGAAGTACTATAGTCTAGGTATGATTATTAGTATCACAGAAAGAATTATTACTCTGCCTTAATACTGTGCCAACAATATACAACATAAACAAACAGCCTTCAAAACTTTTGATTTGCATGCATTTAAAGGGGAAATCACTGTTGGGGTTATATTAATTTCATACTGCAAAATTGTTAAGTTTTATCATTCACCATAAGCTGAATGAAATAAATTCACTTGCAGTAAAAATATATCTGGGATAAAATAGTCTGTACAAACGCGGTGTCAAAAAAACTTATCTATATATTTACACGTTGCAAACAGTATAAAGCCTTAATCATTCTCCGAGAACAGCGTGAAAGAGAACCCCTCTCAAGTAAAATTGGTTCTGTGGTTCTATTTTTAATTATATTTACACATTGCAAAAGGTATGCAACATGATCATTCACCATAAGCAGCATGAAGTAATTTCACTTGCAGTAAAAATATATCTGGGATAAAATAGTATGTACAAACACGTTGCCAAAAAAAACTTATCTATATATTTACACGTTGCAAACAGTATAAAGCCTTAATCATTCTCCGAGAACAGTGTGCAAGAGAACTTTTCTGAAGTATAATTAGTTCTCTAGTCTTTATTTGTAGTTTTTATATTTACACATAGCAAATAGTGGACACCATTAGTATCATAAAAGGGTACTATCTCGAAAATTCACAAAACTTCCCTATATACACAATTGTAAATTTCAGAGTTTGGAGACACGACAGCATTTGACTTGTTGCTGGAGTTCAATTCATTTCGCCAATAAAGTGATTGACAAAAATTGCATATTTCCGTCACTATGCCGCAATCGTGCTCAGAAACGTTCGTTTCGACTCGGGAATTCACCTTATTAGCCATTTGTTTGCTCGCTGCGTGCTCTGGCCCGCCTAAGCCTGTCGGCGGTATTTCTGGCCGATCTTCGCTGAAATCTTTCATCCAGGGATTCCCTTGCAAGGTGCTCTCTTCTACGCAAATTGTGTTCAACAGTTCGCAAAAAACTCATTTTAAATCAATAAATTCAAAAAAGTAATGAATTTTCCTATAACACGTAAGCGATTAGCTCAACCGGTTAGCAGAATGCTCGGCGTCAGGGTTGAGATTGGTAAACAAACTTATCGTTGCCAACGGGGAGAAAGAAATAAAGGTGATTTTTGGCGTCACGCATAAGCGTTTTATATAATATAGATTGATGAATTAATTGAAGACATGTTGTCTGATGCTAATTTCAGCGATGATGAGGAAGTTATTCCACTTTCCTTTAAAAAGATGAATAACTCCATTGAAAAATTTTGAATTTTTTTTCTTTTGACAAACGAATACTGAAAATCAGTGGCGGACTGGATCTGAAAATAATGGTTGCCAGAAGTCAATGGGCCCCATTCACATCTACAATGCAATGCTATCATATTGTAATTTTATTTATTATAACTATAACAAATTAAAATCAATAAGTTAATGCAATTTTTCCTAATCTAAAATTTTGTTAATTACAGTATACACATATTATTGGAAGTAAGAAATATCAATATAAATACAAATTTATTATTGCATTGTAAATCATTTTTGCGGGTGTATAACATACTGTAGTTTTGGAACTACACTGTTCTTTGATAATTTTTAACCAAACTAAGAATAAAGTGAAAACTATCTATCAATCTGATCTTTTTAAAGAATATTCCTTACTGTCAAAAACACACAACTCAAAAGAACAGAAGTATATTCTGTTCACTACATTAAAAGGGAAGTTGGCAAGCAAGCGCACAAATCACCTAAGTATTCCTTTTCAATACACAGCAACATATAGGATTCCAAGTTCTCTTCAACAATGAATTTCTTAATCTAGTCTTTATGATCTTTAGCTTTGAAATTTCACTAATATCATCCATCGCTAATATCATTATTAGTAGGCTGTGGTCTAATCAAATCAGACTGTCTCAAAAATGGATTTTAAACTCCTTAAAGACGGAGTTCTTTATATTTTTCTTATAGACAGAAATATTTTCAATCGATGCAGGTGTATTAGGATACAAACCGTAACGGAGAAATGAAAATCCCGAGTAAAAGAGTAAATACAAGCATAACGATTTGCATTACACAGAAACCACCTCAAACATAATTAGGACTGTTAGCGAAATACATATGAAGAGAAAGATCATGGATAATTAAATATTGATTAGTTATTAATCGGTTATTATTAGCTCTGGGCATATTATCTCTCACACGCTTGGCGGCTGAAGAAGGTATCCAAGAGGTCATGTGCTTGAAACACACAACCTCCTCTGCTATTTTGTTTACTACCTGCAATTTTGGTTATTTCCTTTAGAAAAAGGCATAGGAAATTTGCTAGGAAAAGAGTTCTTCCCTTTCTCTGTCTCTCACATACACATTCTGGGGGGCCATGTTGACATATGTGTAAGGGGGCCCACTTATCATCGGGCAAGCTGGCAACCTGGCCAGTCCACCACTGGTGAGAATACATTTAATGAACTTAATTCGATTCATAATGACGTCGTACTTAATACTCACAGACAATCGGAGCTTCAGACGACATTCAAAGATTTTCTTAATCAAACGCCTACCTGCATGCACATAAATCGAATAAGTTATGTATAATTAGTACTCAAGATACGTCTTAGATTATATGATTTTTTTCACTTTTATGATAAATGTTTAATTTTAAAATTTGATTATCGATTTCCATAAGCATTATACGAGTTCTATCTCGAAAAACTTTAAAATTAATACTTTCAAATGAATTGGCATTAGTGGACTTAAATTTGTGATAATAAAGTTATGTGCTAAAATTTCGATTATACGTTTTTTCAAGTACCTTAAAAGACGTATAAATGGTGCTTTTTCTGTATTCCTACATTAGAATATTATTGTCTTTCGTATTAATTAATTTTAAAAGTGGTTCATAAACATTTTTAATCGTATACTTCGTGAAATAAAACACTGAAATTTCTTTAACCCATTTATCCGAATTGTGCCCGCAAGTCTTTCATTTTAGAAGTAAGCTATGAGTTTTAAATTATTTCAACAGCGCAACAGCATTGAATGTGGGTTATTATTCCAGGGGCCGCTCGTGTATAAGCAGGTTTGGCTCCAGAGGGGGGAACGGGGGGCAGGGACCCCCGTCGGAGATATTGTGCTCCCCGTCGGGGAAAAATTTTGTAGGGGTATTCAACTCTAGTTGTTAAAGAATAATCTGGCGAAAATTTGAGACCAATTTCATTACCATCGTCTCCCCGTACAGCAGGTCGTGCTACCCTGTCGGTGAGACCATGCCCCCCTGTCTTTGAGACCGTGCCCCCCTGTCGGGCGAATCGAGCCCCTCCCGTCGGCCAAACTCTAGCGCCATTCCTGTGTATAAGGACTGCGAAACTGCAGCGTCCCGAACTTTTTAAAGTGGGTTAAGATAATCACTTATTTATTTGGTTTTCGACGTATTCTATAAATACGTCAATAATATTTCGACGTTTTCTTTCTTCGGTCGAAAAGCAGGAAAAACCAAGGTACGACAGAATTGGTGCTCAGGGAAGCTTTATCCCTTCCGAGAACTGTGAATTCCCCTTTGTCCCATTTACTTCTGCTTGAGCATGCACATTTACAATGCATTCTCGATCTTTCTTTCTTCACAATGAGGCATTTCAAGTAAGAAGGGAATTGAATGAGAAACATACCTTTTGATGGGGAAATGGTATTTTAAACGCTTTTTCGCTGCGGAAAAGTGTTTCATGATATGAAATTTGAAAGTGAATAGCTTTGAAAATAAATCACAAAGGAAAATGAAGAAACAATTATGGAGATAAATAAATTATTCAAAAATTATTGTAGATAAATTTGAATGATTTTTTAAAATTCAAAATTATTTTTCCGACAGCTTTTACTTACTAATGTTGAAAAATTCGAAAACAGGTGCTTTCAAAATTTCCCCAACACCAATATTGTTCTTTACGATCCTATTTAAAATCGTAAAGAAGTTCTGACTTAGAAAAAAAACCACGGGAAATAGAGGATAGATTTCCATTGTTTTGCTACAAAACTAATGCAGCTGAATTCGGATGACGTCATAACAGCATGACGAACGTAATCATGCGTAGGGGTCCAAACGTCCTCCCGCTGAATCGCATGATGCCCCGGTTCCACTTACAACTACGCAAGTGGATGATGACCAGAGTGCAGAGAGAGGAGGTTGCCTGTTTTAAATTCCAACGAAAGTGTCTTCTGCTTGCAATGGCGTAGTGAGTGGGAGGCAAGGGTGGTATGGAGAGATGGGTTGCCACTGGGATTGACAATGGAAGCAAAATATAAGTGCTGATGCCACACTTCTTCGAACTTAATATGATAAGGGGTGAAAAAAATAATATTCTCCGGGCGCCACTTGAGTTCCGTTCTAAAATTGATCGAAAACTATCAACTCCCAAAACAAAACTGTATCTTCTTCCTTTGGCCATTCTAGAGATCATAACCGCAAGCCCACTTTAAATTACCTGTAATAATTGTGGTGGTTTCAGCTCCTTGGGGCCACAGGCCCCACCATCTGAAAATCTAATACATTAGGGCTTAAGTGGAAATGGAAACTAGACCTGATAATAAAAATCCATAAACCAGTGTGAGGAAGATCAAATTTAGGAATAAATTGAATCAATAAAAAGTTACGAACTACATAAATACAAAAATATTTTTTAAATAATTTTAAAAGAATATAATAGGAGATTAGAAAGTGAAAAATTATCTAAGGCAGAAAAAGGTTAAAGAAAGGAATGCACAACAGTGCGGGGGAAAGTCAGAGTGAGATAGTCATTCTTGGTCTCTTACGATTCTGTTTATCATTATGATCATAAACAGGAATTTTGGCTACATCGGGGTTATTGATATCTAGAGAAATTTTTAGCAAGTTTTTGAATGAACTGCTGAAGGGAGGAGACATTTAATGCATTTCGTATATCAATATTTCGATGGTACCACCTGGCGTTTGCAGTCATTCTTAGTGTTTTGCTTTCAAGCACCTGAATGCTTTGTAAGTTACTTCTGGCAGTCATATTTTCATAGTTATACTGTGATGAATTTAACATGCACTTTAAATTACTCTATACTTTTTCGTAGTTCTTTATTTTATGAAGAGCAAATTTAAATTGTGATAATGTTATAAACTATAAGTAAATGAGTATTGCGTATTTCGCTAAAATATCTGAAAAAAAGAAACATTTAGACACATTTTATAGGAAGGAAAGGCACGAATAACAGCAGAAAAAGAAAAACAGCCTTCTGTTTTGAAGACATTCATTAAAATAGGAAGTATCGAATCCAGAGAAAATCTGTCAACATAGGGCAGATTTCCAACTTCAGAAGACTGAATACGTCAACAAAAGTTATTATTCGCATCAATAGCAAGAAGTTCCTGTGAATGCAATTTTTTCTGCTATGCTGCACAATCCTGACTGGAAGCCATGGAATTCTTTGGTATTTTATAGCAAATATACAACTTCTGTGCGTACTATGCTTAGCGTACGTACACACGTAGCGATTACGGCGAATTCGGTTGAGAGCTGAAAACGTGTCGGTGATGTTCATACGGGACGCTTAACTACTTCTCGCTGCCAGGTGGCGTTGCATATTCGGCTTTCGCGGAGGAATTCGGCGTTAATCATTCTACCGGCGAGTGAGATCGTAGCTTTCTTTAACGGTGAGATAATACGGTGAGAAAATGGTGATTTATTTGAAGAGCACCCATCGAAGGAAGAATTCAATGCATAGAATGAGTAAAAATTTCACAACTTATATAAAACTGTTTCATAAAATTCTCAATTGAATTCAGGATAACGCACATTAGTATATAATTTTTTTTCTGGTGTTTCATACGATATTCTCATCAATTATAGAAGATCCTATGAATATTCTGATTATCCTGATAAATATCAGGTATTTAAATGAATCAAAAATAATTTGATTTTGTAAAATTCATTTTGTATTATTTTTAAACAATATAACAATCATAATGATCATTGCATGTGCTATTTTATAGTAAAATTATCTCTTTAAAAATTAAGAATTTTCATATTCTACAAAGGCTAGGGATGAGAAAAATTAGTTTTCGATATATTTTTATTTATGATTCTCATGTCATATTTCTCAAGTAATTTCCAAAAATAAAATTTTAACATGAAAAACTGAAAAAAGCTATATGTTATACTTAAAAGTTATACGGTAAATATTGTTTAACTGACTTAAAACATTAATAATTTTCAACCGATTAATTTTAAAAAATTATCTGCTTTTTTTGCAACGTATACATAAAAATTTATTCTGAAATTTGTTAAAATTAAGAAAAAATTGAGCAACATTAAAATTCACATCATTGAAAAAATTAGGGTGGAGTCGCCGAATTTGGACAACCCGGACATTGCTTACCGCTCTGTGATGGAGAAATAATTTTAACGAAAAGCAATTATTTGAATCTTTTTAGCTTATTTATTTATCTTCAGAACGGTGTAATTAACATTTTTATGAAATTCATTTTAAATTAGGAAGAAAGCAAATTAAAATTTTGGCAACTTCTTTAATGTCAAAAAAATTTAATAAAATTTCTTTGTATGTAGAAGAGAACTTGATGCATTTAATGAATCGGCGACAGTTTTATTAATGTTTCAGTGAAATTCTGAATATAAAGCGAGTGCCGATTATAAGACTTCATTTCCTTGGAAAAAAACGTGGCCTCATATTCTCGCAGATACAAATTTTAGCAAAAACATTTCTTCATAACACGCCTGTTAAAGATATTTATACGAAAATAAAATATGAATATGCCTATATAACTAAACATATTAAGCATTTATTATCAAAATTATTATAATTATCCTTCTGAATAAAATATTGCATTAAAAGTACAATGTATTGACATTTTCCGAAGTTATATCGAAAAAGCAAAAAAGAATGAACTTGATTTTACATTTTCGTCCTGTATTTACACACACATTCGCTTTATTATTTGTAGAAATTAATAATATCGGCACAACAGAATATAATTAATCGAAAAAACCAACAATAATGTTTTAAATCATCAAAAAACTTATAAGTTTTTATTTAACTTCTAAAAACAGATTTGGTGTTTGGAGCTGTCCTCTGGGTAGGGCGAAAACGTTTTCGTTAAAAAACACGTGCGAACAGTCACTCGTTACTATGGGAGGAGATGCAGTTTTGGCGGCAAAACCGAATCTTGGTACGCGTGCGACGAGAACCGTTTACACAACTCGGCCGCGCCAGTGTGAACAGCGCCATTAAAGAACACGGGGTCATGTATAACCTCACAGTTGCAGCTTTCGTCGTAACCGCGTCGTGTGTACGTGTCGTTGGACAGTCTTGAAGAAACATGTGACTATTCTAACGGTCAAGCCCTTAATTGAAACTCAGTAGGAAAGCCTTATTGATCCCGTTCTTTCAAAATTGGGGAACCATATCAGGTTCTGATGGAGTTATAACTTAGATGAAGGAACGGATGCATTAACCAAGAACTTTGTCTTGAATTTCGTAAGAAAGTGAAAAGTTAAAAGTTTAATGCTGGCGTTGTCTTTTGCCACTCAGTTGTCTTCAGGGGCAATGTATATGTAAAATAATAAAGAGTGAAAAAATAGATGTGCCGAGTGTAGTAGAAATGACTGACAAAATAAGACAAGCTATGATAGAAAAGAGATCAGACAAGTGGTTCCAACGGGCTCTGGTTGATGTATGTGAAGGCTGTGATAGGATTTTGATTGAAGCAGAGATTCCTCAAGTACCAGAAGTTCGACCACGGAAAAAAAAAGAAGAAATATGATTATGAATCTCAAGACTAAACTCATCCGAGTCCAAAAAGAAGATTCAAGAGCTTCTATTTTGATATTCTAGACGTAACTATCAACTATTTGCAGGAAAGCTTTGCACAACTAAACACTGTAAATGAAAATTTTGGGCTTTCATTTTACATCAGGAAAGCGAAACAAGATGAAATCATAGGCCTGTGCAAAGAACTTTATTTGGCCTTGAGTGACGATGATGATGTAAATGATTTCCAACTTCACAAATAAATGTTAGTTATGTAACTCTACTACTAAATGAAGTGACCAACCAGTTGGAGATTCTGTTTTATTTGAATTTAGACAGGGTTGCTTAAAACTTTCAAAATTTTTCAGTACCGGTGACGATTTTTCTGACTCGAAGCTATTGGTGCTGATGAGAGAAGTTTTTTTTAACCTGATACTGTCAAAACGTATACGCAATCCAACGCGTTTCAGGAACGACTAGTTGGCTTAGCAGTCATGTCAAATGAAAGGGACCTATTGCAGAACATGAAACAGCGAAGATAACGAAAGGTTTCTCAGATAAAATGGCAAGCAAATCGAATTTTTGAATAGAGCTGATAATACTGTTTTAAAATAAAGTCAAATATTATTAAAATAAATTTGTTGTGAATATATAATTTTACTTTCAATGAGAATACGATATTACCTCAAATATGTATGAAATTTAATAATTCTCACCATAATATTAAGTCATATTTGCAGGTAAAACATGCATATTTCTAAGAATAGTTTGTTTGGCATTTAGAATATAAACAGTATACAATTTTAAAAAATACTTTATTTGTGTAGGGGGCACCTATTGCTGCTTTGCCCGGTTGGAAAATTTACCATGGGTCGCCTGTGGTTATATCAATACTTTTCTATTAATCTAAACTAATATTTGAATATCTAATTTATCTTCTGTTTCATTTTTGTAATAATTTCGCCCACCTAATTCATATGTTAAATTTCGATGACCATCCGAAAGCAGTGAAAGTGGTCGTATTCTGAGCACTTTGGAATTTCGCTGTAAATCTTTGGAATCGCTAGACAGAAATGGCTGAAGTTTTGCATAGTGGTGTTTCAGCTGTTCATTTTTCGATTGGCTTCAAAAAATTTTGGGGGGTTTTAATTGAATAATTTTTAAAATATAAATTTAATATTTAACTAAAATTATCAAATAT